>JAUJYP020000943.1:0-109400 GCA_030674075.2 Linum usitatissimum | reverse complement strand
ACTGCGAATGAATTCGCAGCAGCGGAACTCCGTTGTTCAGATCGCCCATGACGAGAGCAAGTGTCGCCTCGGTCTTTCGACCGCCATAGCAGATATCCCGCTCGAAACCGATGGCATCGAACATTCCCCACTTCGTTGGCATGCGGGTGGAGGTTATTCGCCGAAGCGCGCCTGATTGCGCCGTTGCTCCCGTCCCGTACTTGTGCGTGCACATTGGCGTCGATCTCATCGCGGGCACGGACCTATGCGGCTGCAACAAGCGAAGTCGTTTTGGTGAAATTCGGCGGACGCTTCTTCTCCGCGCGATTGACTTCAACCCGCAGAATGCCGTTGGATCGTTCGGTGATGATGTCGCTCACTGTTGGCTCCTTGTTTCGCCGCTCTTCGGGCCATCCTCTAGCCGGGCCGCGTGTTCATGGGCTTTCGGCACGGTGCCACTTGCGCGCAGGCCCTCGATGCCCTTTGCGTCAAATCCCAACTCCTGGAGAATCTCCTCGGTGTGCTCGCCGAGGTTGGGAGCACGCCGCGCCGGCACCTTGGCAACGCCGTGCACCTGGATTGGGCTGTTGATGGTCGAGGTGAGCTTGCCGCCGGCGCCCTCGAGCAGGACGACGATGTCGTTCGCCTCGAGCTGCGGGTCGTTGATGACATCCTGCGGCCCGCGCACCGCCCCGAACGTGAAGTCGCCGAGCACCTCGTACCAATGCGCTATTGGCTGCGCGCCGAAGACTTCATCGAGAAGGGCCACGAGTTTGGGCCGGTTCGCCGCGAGTTTCGCGGGATCGGAGAATCGCGGATCCGTCAGGAGGTCCGGACGGTCGATGGCTCGTGCGAAAGCCGCCAGCTTGTCAGGTGTGAGGGCGAGAATGAACCAAGTGCCGTCGGCGGCACGATACACATTCGTCGCGGCGCTCGCGGGATTGCTGCGATCGTGGAGCCCGTGAAAGTTTGCGTCGCACAACGCGGCCTGGATCGAGACGCTGGCCGCCCACACGCCCTCAGCGAGTAGCGAGGTTGTGACATACGCCCCCTCACCGGTGCGCTCGCGGCGGTAGAGCGCCGTGACGATAGCCGAATAGATGCCGACGGCGGTCGCGTTGTCTCCACTGCCGGCGACCGGCCATGTCGGCGGCGCCCCGGCATCGCGCGTCAGCGACAACAGGCCACTGCGGGCCCAGTACGCTGTGATATCAAAACCTGGCAGTCCCGAATCGGGCCCCTTTTCGCCGTAGCCCGTGAGATCCGCATAGATTAATCGCGGATTCCATTGCGCGACGTCGTCATATTCGAGCTTCAATTTTTTGCGCGCAGGATGTGGCGTGTTGACCAGGAACACGTCCGCCCACTTGACGAGCTGCTCGAGAACCAGCTGAGCGCCCGGCGACTTCAGGTCGAGCGTGATGCTGCGCTTGTTGCGGTTGGCGAGATGAAAGGGGTAAGCCTCTTTCGACGATGGCATCACAGGAATCTGATGCGCGTGTCTCCAGAGGTCACCGGAAGGTGGTTCGACTTTGATCACGTCAGCGCCGAAGTCCGAGAGAATCACGGCGGCGCCGGGAGCCGCAACGAAGGTCGCGAAGTCTACGACCTTGAGTCCGGAAAAAATGTTTTCGGTAGCCATTGAAGTTCTCCTGAATGCGTTAATCGAGGTTATTCATCGTCCGTGGAACTGGGGCGCGCGCTTTTCGAGGAAGGCGGATGTACCCTCCCTCTTGTCGTCCGTCCCAGCGCACAGCCCGAAATAGGCGGCTTCCAGCAGAAAGCCCTCGCTCTGGCTCGCATTCATTCCCTTGTTGACCGCCTCGAGCGAGTAGCGAACCGCCGCGGGCGCATTGGCGCCGATCTCCCTGAGGATCGCTTCCGCACGCGCGATCAACTCCACAGCCGGGACTACTTCGTTGACGAGCCCGATGCGGAACGCCTCCTGCGCGCTGATCATCCCGCCGGACAGAATGAGCTGCAGCGCGCGGCCCTTTCCGATGAGGCGCGGCAGCCGTTGCGTGCCGCCGCCGCCAGGAAGCAATCCCAACTTGACCTCAGGCTGGCCGAACTTGGCGTGCTCGACGGCGATGCGCATGGTGCACGCCATTGCCGTCTCGCACCCGCCTCCTAGTGCAAAGCCATTGATGGCCGCGATCACCGGCTTGCCGAGATTCTCGACCAACTCGAGCACCGCCTGCCCGAAGCGGCTGGATCGTTCGGCGTCGAGCGCACTCGCATGAGCGAGCTCGCCGATGTCGGCGCCGGCGATGAACGCCTTGTCACCCGCGCCGGTGAGGATGACACCCCGCACCGCGGCGTCGTCGCGCGCATCTTCGAAGGCCGTGCGCAAATCCTTCCAGGTTGACGTATTGAGGGCGTTGAGCACCTTCGGGCGGTTGAGCGTCACATAGGCAATGCCGCCCCTCTTTTCGTACAGCAGGTTGTCGAGTTTCGGCGCAGGCGATTGCTGTTTCTCGACTGTCACCGAGGTGGCGAGTGAATCCATGACTTCATCTCCTCTGGGGGTTTTCCAAGCGGCCTCGACCTTGCTCACACGAAGGCGCTGAGCCCGGTGATCTCCTTGCCGACGATCAGGTTTTGCATCTGATACGTGCCTTCGTAGGAATAGAGCGCCTCGGCATCCACGAAGAAGCGCGCAACGCCATAGTCGACAAGGATGCCGTTGCCGCCCAGCAGCTCTCGCGCCCAGGAGACCGTCTCGCGCGTCTTGGCCGTCGTGAACGCCTTCGCAAGCGCCGATTGCTTTTCTGTAAGCTTGCCTTCGTCCGCGAGCTGTGCTGTGCGCACCACCAAACACTGGCAGGCGGTGATGTTGCCCAGCATCTTCGCAAGCAAGTCCTGAATGAGTTGGAACGAGCCAATCGGCTTTCCGAACTGCAATCGCTGCTGTGCGTACTTGAGCGCTTGCTCGTAGGCGCCCATCTGGCATCCCGTCGCTTCCCATCCCGCGTAGTACCGCGTCCCACGCAGCACGAGTGCGGTGTCGCGGAAGGACTGGGCGCCGGCGAGCCGATTTGCTTCGGGCACCCGGCAGTCCTTCATCGTGATCTGACCGTTCTGGACCACTTTGAGGGCGATCTTGTTGTGCATCTTCTCGACGCTGAAGCCGGGCGTGGTCTTGTTTTCAACAATGAACCCCTTGACCTGATTGTCGGCCAGATCGCGCGCCCAGATGATCGAGATATCGCACCAGGGGGCGTTACCGATCCACCGCTTCTGGCCGTTCAGGATCCAGGTGTCGCCTTCGCGCTTCGCCGTCGTGGTGAGGCCACCCCCAGTTCCCGAGCCGACCAGCGGCTCGGTCAGGCCGAAGCAGCCGATCTTTTCCATGCGCGCCATCGGCGGCAGCCACTTCTGCTTTTGCTCCTCCGATCCAACGAGCGCGATCGAACCCATCGCCAGGCCGCTGTGCACGCCTTGAAAGGTCGCGATTGAGACATCGAACCGCGCCAGCTCCATCGCAACCAGGCCGATCAGTAATTGGCTCCCGCCGGGGCAGCCGTACCCCTGTATTCCGAGGCCGCCGATGTTCAGCTCCGCGAAGCCGGACAGCACCTCGAACGGGAAAGCGTCTTCGACCCAATACTTGTCGATGACGGGCGCGACCTTGCTCTCCATGAAGGCACGCACCTTCTTGAGAATCGCCAGCTCATCGGCGTTCAGGGTCTCGGCGAGCTGATAGAAATCGCTGTTCGGCGGCGGCAGCGGCTTCGGTGTCCGAGGTTTGACTGTTAGAGGGGTAGCCATTTGGATCTCCATCGTTTGATCGGTTCAGGTCACTGTGTTTGTTAAATTGCAGCGTAAGCGATGCTGGTGATGTTTCCCTGGGCGTAGAGGAAGTTGCGATCTCGCCGGGTTGGCCGGCTTCGCCTCGAGCGGCTCGGTCAAATTCTGCTGGCCACCGGTCGCCTGGTGATTCACATCAGTCATCGCTTTCTCAAAGATGCTTGGGACGGGAGCATTTTCAGTTTGGAAGCCGCCGGAAGTCTTGAGGAAAGGGTGATATCGAGGTGGAATTTTTGTGAGGACGCTACTGCTAATCGCTACCACGACGCCGCCGGTTTGCGTGGACTGGGATTGTTGGTGTTTGTCCGAGGAAACGGCCAACTCCCTGAGAAGGGCTCGCAAGAATGCGATGAGCGATAGCGCGGGTTTCATGAGCGCTTCGACTTGCTCACTGCGACGCTCTCCGAGCTGGCACCAGTTGCAGAAGTGCTCGCAATTGTTCCTCAACACAGTGATAGCGCCGCTCACCTAACCTCGAGCGCGCACGCAGCACGATCGCCTCACCTGAGGGGCGGTCTGGGGCGTCCGCCCGATTCTGTATCGACGGCCCTGCGTGAACTGATCGAGGGTTACCTCCTCAACGAGACCACGGGAGCTGCGAAACCAACCGGCGTAGTGAATGACTCTGCCATTTCCCGCGTAGATGCCATGGTGGAAATACGCCCGTCGGCGAACGATCATTCGGCTTCCCGGCAGTAGTTCTTTGGCGTTCATGGGGCACGTGCTGCAATTGAGTTTCCTGGCGGCTTTTTTAGTGCGTGTGTGCACGAAAGTAGTGAGAGCACGCTGATATCGAAGTGGAATTTTTGTGAGGCCGGCCCTCGTTGGCCATATACTTCCCGCCCGCTGTCCCGCGCGGGGAAGCTCGTGCAGAAGAGCCTCAAAGTGGGGAGCTGGAGCGTCGATCGGTCCCTCAACAGCATGTCATCCGAAGGCAGGACTGTTCGCCTCGAACCCAAGGTAATGGGAGTCTTGCTGTGCTTGGCGCAGCACCCCGGCGAAACCCTGGGCGGATTTCTTGGAGCTGTTGGGGTCAGGTCATCGTCAACACGATGCGAAACCGCGCTTTTCCAGCCTTTAATTTTTCGTACGCCTTCGCTGCTTCCTCCAGCGGGACTTTCTCGATCAGCGCGGAGACGCCGCTGAGCGCGCTGAAGCGGCGTGTTGTGTCACAACACACGTGACTCCCGTCAGGGCGCCTTCGAGTCTGCGGACCCCGAATGCTCATGCGCACCAAAGTCTTGATGCGATGGTGATATCGAAGTCAGATTTTGCTGAGGGAGGCAGGTCTCAACGCAACCAGTCACTGCGTCCCGTCTGCATGATGATCTCGCGAAACCGCGGATCGCGGTACAATCGGGAAGCCAAGTGAAAGTGCTTGGAAAAGAACGTGAGGCAATTGGCGTCACGGGTCTCGTAGGCCTCACGGGCGTAGCGAATCACTTCGTCTTCCCTCGCTGTCGCGAAAGCTGCGAGCGCGAGTGAGGTCGGCGCAACATACTCACGGCGCGCTCGGGCATGCATTTCGCAGTAAAGCGACTCCGCCTCGCTGGCTTTACCCCAATCTGCGAGAGCCACGGCAAGCCACGCCATGGACCAGGGCTGCCGGCCAGACATGGCCATTGCGGCTTCTCCGGCCGCGACGGACGCCTCGAACTGGCCGCTCGACAGCAGAGCCTCCTGCAGGACCCAGTTGGCAAAGAAGCTCTCCGGATCGAGTTGGACTGCGCGTCGGCCGGCCTCGACGCTTTCGGCGGTTTTTTCCGCTCTAATACAAGTCAGTGCGTACGTGGCATGCGCGTAGCTCGAGAGCGGGTCCGATGCGAGTGCGGATTTTGCTTGCTCCACCCCCTCCGCCATGCGTCCCTCCGAGAGCTGGAGGAAAAAATTGGCGTACCAACCGAGTACCTGCGTGCACTTCGGGTTGAGTTGCAGGGCGCGAAGAAACTCGCGCTCGGCCTCGGCCCTGTTCCAGTCACCGATCAGGGAGGTGATAGCCAGGGCGCAGTGTGCTTCGGCAAGCGATGAATCCAGTGCTACCGCGCGCCGGGCGGCTTCCACGGCTTTCGGCATGGAAGCCTGAGAAACTGCGAACCCGTACCAGCTGAGCGTCGTGTGACACTCGGCAAGCGCCGCCCACGCCAGCGCATAATCTGGATCGAGGTCCACTGCTCGCTGACAACAGACGAGAGCACGGCAAATGGCCGGCCCTCTCTTGTAGAGCAGAGTGTGACCTTTCAGGTAGGACTGATACGCCTCCATATTAGATGTTCCAGCCCTGACCAGCGGTTTCGAGCTCCACGGGTACGTGATCTTCAGGCGCTCGGCGATTGCTCGCGCGATCTCCTCATGAATCGCGAATACGTCCTGCAGCTCACGGTCATAACGCTCCGACCAAAAATGATACCCGTCCGCCGCTGAGATTAACTGGGCGGTGATGCGCAGGCGGTTGTCAGCTTTTCGCACGCTGCCCTCGAGGAGGGTGCGTACCTTCAGTTGCTCTCCAACAGTGCGCGCTTCTATATGTTTACCTTTGAAGCAGAAGGCGGTACTGCGCGCGACAACGCGAAGTCCGGGTATCCGAGCCAGCGCATCAATGATCTCTTCTGTGATTCCGTCGGCAAAGTATTCATTCTCCGGATCCGCACTCATGTTGATGAACGGCAGTACCACGATGGAATCGACAACCGCACTATTGACCGGAGCCGTCTCGGCGACTGGAACACTGACCGGTGCGATGAGCCGGTAGCCTCGTTTCGAGATTGTTTCGATTATGCGTGGATTGCGGGCGTCGTCATTGAAGGCGCGGCGTAACTCAGCAATACAGCGTGTCAACACGTCCTCCGTGACCACGATGTTGGGCCATACGGCCTGAAACAGCTGTTCCTTGGAGAGCGTTTGGCCGGGGTGCTCGGCCATGCACAGCAGGACCCCCATCATTTTGGGTTCGAGGCGAACGGTCCTGCCTTCGCAGGACATGCTGTTGAGGGACGGATCGACGATCCAGCTCCCTACTTTGAGGCTCTTCTGCACGAGCTTCCCTCAGCCGGGCACGTGGGGGAAGTATACGGCCGACGAGGGCAGATCACAGGAAAACTGCACTTCGATATCAACCCTACCTCAGGACTTTCGCGTGTCACTAGCGAAAATGCCGTTGTCGCTAAGCAATTATTGGACGCGGCGGCCTGATCGTGTGGCCGGCGAGACGCGCTCGAATTCTGAACTGCAGGAGAGAACCCGTGATTCGTCCTTACCGTGTACTCCGAGTCGGGTAAGCTGGAATGATCTCGCCAGATGCGGAAGCAGCACTCTTTTCCTTGAAGAGCTTCGCCGCTGCGATAATTGCCTACTACGTCTCGCTGCGCATCGGTTTTTCCCAGCCGGTGTGGGCATTCACGACCGTCTTTCTTGTTTCGCAGCCGCTGTCCGGGCAGGTGGTCTCGAAGGCACTCTATCGGATACTGGGCACCGCGTTGGGTGGGGCCGCTGCAGTCCTATTTGTTCCGGCCTTCGTTAATGAGCCACTCGTCCTCTCCTTCGTCCTGGCGCTGTGGCTCGGCCTCTGCGTGTACATGGCAGTGCTCGATCGCACTCCGCGATCCTATGTGTTTCTGCTCGCCGGCTACACCGCGGGCATCATCGCCTTTCCGAGCGTTCTGACCCCGGGCAGCATCTTCAATACGGCCGTGCTGCGGGTTCAGGAAATTGGCATCGGCATCATTTCGGCGGCCCTCGTCCACGGAGTAGTTTTTCCGCGCAGCGTCACGAAACGTCTCCAGCAGCAGATCGCGGCGACCGTCTCCGGTATCGAGCAGGCCAGTCGCCGCGCTCTTGCCGGCAGCAGGGATGCAATGCTCGACGCTGAACGCGGAAGTCTCGTGAGCAGCGTGAATGTCATCGAGCAGCTTGCTTATCATCTGGCCTTTGATACCGCGCGCCTCGTCCCACAAACCGTCGCAATTCGCGCGCTTCAGTACCAGGTCTCCTGGCTTCTGCCCCTGAGTGGCGCTGTCGAGGATCGTATCGCCGAGTGCAGCGCGCAGGACAGCGGACTACCGTCCGAAGTCGCCGTCTTGGTCCGGCGCGTCGAAAGTTGGTTTGCGGAGAGTATCTGCGGCCCCGCGCGCGACGAGACCGCGCAGGCGCTCGTGACCGAGGCGGAAAGGATAGAAAAGCCAATCAACGCCAAAGTAAGTTGGGGGTGGCGGGACATGCTTCTCGCGAGCCTGCTTGCGAGGCTCACAGAACTCATTCTCGCGCATCGGATGCTTCGAGAGTTGCAGGATCACGTCCTCAGTGGCGGCGTGCGTCGTCTGTCGCTCGAGGCTGCCAGGCAGGTAGATTTAGCGCGCGGTCACTCGTTGCATCGTGATCACGCGTTGGCTATGCGCTCGGGGCTCGGGGCAGCCGTCGCGATCTGCTCTGTATGTGCGTTCTGGATCGCCACGGCTTGGCCGAGCGGCGCTACCGCCGCGTTACTGATAGGAATCGCTTGCGCACTTTTTTCCAGCAATCCGACGCCGGACGCCGGGATTCGCCGTTTTTACGCCGGCTTTCTTGTCGGCGTACCCGTCGCGGCTGCGTATGGATTTGTTGTATTTCCGCGGGTTACGGACTTCGTGATGTTGGCCGCGGTCATTGCACCGTTTCTGCTGCTGGTCGGCAGCCTGTTGGCACGCCCCTCACTTGCTCAATTCTCTGTCGGCGCGGTGGTAGGTTTCATCAACACCGCCAGGTTTCGCTTCGACCTACCAGAGCAGCTTCCAGAGCTTCATCAATGGGGCGATTGCCGGGATCGCGGGGGTGGGCGCGGGCGTCATCATCATCGACATCTTCCAGGCGATAGGAGCCGAGTTGGCGTTTGCGAGATTGTCTCGCGCCGGGTTCCGCGACATTGCGGCGCGGGCCGTCGGAGGGGCTGGCGACAGCAATCGATGGGTCAACCGCATGCTCGATCGCATCGCGCTGATGCGTACCCGGTCCGGTTTGTTAGGAACACATCCGGCACTCCCTCCGTATGACGCGCTCGTCGGGCTGCGTGTGGGGTACGTCGCCGGAGAATTGCGCGCGCTTTCATCAACCCTTTCCCAAGGTGAGCAACGGAAGGCGATCGACGAGGTGCTGAATGGCCTCAGCGCGCACTTCCGCAGTATCGGACCCGCGATACGGGTGCCCATGGGAGAAACCGTACTGCATGCGATTGATCGCGCGATGGCTGACTTCGCGGTCGATTCACGGCCTGAACGCCGACGACGGGGCACCGTCCTCCTGACCGGACTCCGTCGCATCCTGTTCCCTTCTGCGGAAGCCTTCACAGGAGTAAGAGCATGATCGGTGAGATCTCGGTAGATGGTGTCTACATTCCCGCGTTGCTCGTGTTTGCCTGCGCAGGCGTGATACTCGCCGGCTTGCTCTCGCGACTCCTTTCGCTCATCGGCTTCTACCGGCTCGTGGTTTACCGGCCGCTGACGGATATCGCCCTCTTCTTCCTGCTTCTTGCCGCCATTGTCTGGTTCACCGAACGTTTTGGATTGCGCACATGAGACTCACGTTAGACATGACGCACACGAGATTGTTGCTCCTGGCGCTCATGCGCTGGATTATCACCACACTTGTCTGCCTGTCCGCCGTTCTCGTAGCCATGTGGTTATGGCATCGGTACGAGGAAGCCCCCTGGACGCGCGACGGCCATGTCTATGCAGACGTGGTGCGCGTTTCGCCTGACATCAACGGTCTCGTCACAGAGGTAGACGTTCACGACAACCAACTCGTGCAGAAGGGGCAACTCCTTTTTGTAGTTGACCGGCCACGCTATGCGGACGCTTTTTCGCGAGCCGATGCAGCCGTGGCAAGCGCACAGGCGACGCTCGGTCAGGCACTGCGTGTCGCCAAACGAGATCGGGTCCTCGGGGACCTCGTCGCCACCGAGGCTCTCGAGGAGAACGACGCGAAGGTTCAGACATCACTCGCCGCATTGCGGGAGGCGATGGCGGCGCGGGCGACTGCCCGGCTGAACCTGGATCGAACGGCCGTGTTAGCCAGTGTCAACGGGTATATCACCAACCTCTCATTACGCCCCGGCGACTTCCTTGGCGCGGGTAGCCAGGGGTTGGCTATGATCGATCTCGATTCAATCCGGATTGAAGCGTACCTCGAAGAGACGAAACTGCGTCACGTCCAAGTTGGCGACCGGGCGCGGATTCGCCTGATGGGAGATGAAGAGGACATCGTCGGCCATGTCGAGAGCATCTCGGGAGGCATCGCCGATGACCAGCGCAGCAACAGCTCCAACCTCCTGCCGACGGTCAACCCGACTTTCACCTGGGTGAGGCTCGCCCAGCGCATTCCCGTTCGTGTCCATGTTGATCGCATGCCCGCAGGCACGCGGCTCATTCTGGGGCGCACGGCAACTGTCACGATCATCCCCTCTGACAAGCAGAGCGCGCCAATTCGGGACGCATCGCGATGAAATGGAGTATCGCGGCAGCGCTTGTTGTGCTCGCTGCGTGTGGTTGCACCGCAGGACCGAACTATCACGTCCCGGCGCACGCGATGGCAAACGCACCGAAGGCCAAAGGAACATTTGTAAACGGAGACAGTGCCGCCTTCGTAGAGCTGCCACTGCCGGATCACTGGTGGCGGCTCTACGATGATTCGAGCCTGGACCTATATGTTCGCCAGGCTCTTGCGGCAAATACCGATTTGCGGGCAGCGGATGCAAATCTGCAGCGTGCGTACGCGGTTGTCCGTGAGGCAAGGGCCGCGCAGACCGTGGGTACCGGCGTGCAAGCGAGCATTACCGATACTAAACAGGGCGGCATCGATACCCTCAGTATCCCTGGTGGGAGTTATACCCTCGGTCTCGGGGTGTCCTATCCGCTTGATCTCGCGGGCGGCATCCGCCGCACGGTCGAAGCGGCACGCGCGGACGCTGAGGCTGTCGAGGCGAACAGGGATCAGGTGCGCGTCGCCGTGGCGGCAGCGGTTGCCCGCAACTACGTAACAGTTTGCGCAGCCAACCGGTCGCTCGCAGCGACACGCCACGTCGTCGACGTACAAAGTGAAACTCTGGAGGAGATTCGTCGTTTGTTCCGCGGCGGCCGCAGTACCGCATTCGACGTCACACGCGCACAAACTGCCGTCAGTCAGAGTGCCGCCTCAATACCGCCCATCATTGCCCAGCGGCAAGCCGCTCTCTATGCCCTTACGGCACTCATGGGGCAGCCGGTCGCCGACTATCCTCGCGAGTTGGAGACCTGTCCTGCACCGCCAATACTGCAGCAGCGACTGCCGATCGGCGACGGTGCTGCCTTGATCCGCCGTCGGAGCGATGTGCGCGCCGCTGAGCGCAGCCTCGCTGTCGCGACAGCGTCGATCGGTATCGAAACATCACGACTGTATCCACAGATCGGCATTGGTGGAGCGATCGGCTACGCGGCACCCTTTCCCTTGTCGACGCTCCGTTCGTCGGAAAGTCTGGGCGGCCATGTCGGACCCCTTCTGTCATGGTCCTTTCCCAACCTGGCGGCCGTGCACGCCCGCATTGCCGAAGCGGGAGCGGCGGCTCGGGCCGCAGAAGCGCGGTTTGACGGTACGGTGCTGAGCGCCCTGCGGGAGACGGAAACCGCGCTTGATGCCTATACCCGCGAGATCGATCGCAATTTGGAGTTGAATCGCGCGCGGGAGAGCGCCGCGGAGGCAACCAGCCAAGCGCGCACCTTGCTTCGGTTTGGTCGCACCCAAGTTCTCGATGTACTCAATGCGGAGGCAACTCTCGCCGCCGCAGAGACAGCACTTGCGGCGTCCGACGCAGCAATCGCCGACGCTCAGGTCAACGTCTTTCTCTCGCTGGGCGGCGGTTGGGAATCCTGAAGCACCGCCCGACCCACACTGCGCTGGGAGTGGGATAAAACCCGATGTGGTTCTCGAATGCTGCGAAATGAACAAGATTGCCATTGAGATAGAACGTTGGGATCTGATAACTGATCTTTTCAGTAGCATCAGGCGCGGCCGCCGCGATTGCGGAACGTATCCGCTCGAGTACGGGCTGTACCCTCTCGGATTGGGCAACTATGTAGTCGTCAACTGACTGGAATTCGCGCCTGGTCATTGGTTTCAAACCCCTGTGACGGCGTTGTCAACCTAGATCATACTTTCTAGCCGAACGTAACTCGCTTCCATTCCATGTTCCATGCCGGTCGCGAGCATACGTGTCCGCGTCTCGGCGTCTGGCAGGGTCATACGCATTGTCATCAACGTGCCGGTTCTGTCCGGTTCAAATCGGGTTTCAACGTGGTTGTCCGGCGTCGCAGCGGGCAAATGCATCCTCTCGACATGCACGATTCGTCGGTATGGCTCGAGCTCCAGAAATTCACCGGTGAGGTAGAACCCGCCCCCTTTGCCGTCGGCCCACTCGTAGCGAATCTTGCCCCTGGGTCTCGCCTCGCAGATGCAAACCGGCATCGTCCACCCATCTGGGCCAAGCATCCATTTTTGGACCAGCTCAGGTTCCGTGTGGGCGCGGTAAAGCGCCTCCGGTGGCGCGGCAAATCGCCTAGTAACAACGACATGACGATCGCCTTCCGTCTCGAGTGTCAATTTGCTCATCACTTTTTTCCTCTTTTATTTTGTTTCATTTCCGCCAGTACGAGGTCTAATCGGTCGTAGTTTCTTGCGAAGGCGTTCCGCAACATCGCAAGCCACTGATCGATCACTTCGACCCCCTCCTTGGCCAATCGACATGGCCGCTTTGCGCCCTCGACGCGCCGAACAATCATCCCAGCACGTTCAAGCACCTTCAGGTGCTTTGAGACCGCCGGCTGCGTCATGTCGAGCGGTTCGGCTAATTCCATGACTGTCAGTTCGCCAGCAGCGAGACGGGTAAGAATCGCTCGGCGTGTTGGATCGGCAAGCGCAGAGAAGGCGGCGTCGAGATCAGCCATAGCCTATAGGTTATATAACCACATAGTAATAGTCAAGAACGACCGTGATTAGCGCAGCGCGGGGCTCATGAGTCTCAGCGGTACAACGGCCGGAGGGCCGCTTAGTAGGGAACATCGCCCACGGCACTTCTCGGATTTCCGCTAGGTTGGCATACACTAGTACGCGCCGTGCTAACTAGTATATTGCGTGCTAACCTTGACCAACTATGACCAAGAGCAAAGCCGATCCTTGGCACTTTGCGCGTCCAGAGCTGGCGCAAAAGTACCTGCAGACCTTTGAGATTGGACTCATCTCCGCCCAGGCGCTCTTTGCACCTCGCCGGATGGGCAAGAGCGAATTCCTCAATCAGGACCTGATTCCGTCGGCTCAGAGGTCTGGTCTTCTCACGGCATATCTGAATCTGTGGGATGCACGAGAGCATCCGCGCGGCGCTTTGATTGGCGCGCTGGCTCGCGCCGGCTCTCCGCGTGGACTTGCCACGCTCATCAAGAAACTGAAGGCGCCTATCAAGAAGGTGAAAGCATCCGCGAGGGCCACCGGACTTGCCGAAGGCTCTCTCGAAGCCGAGCTTACTGATGACTCCAAAGTCACCGGCCCCGTACTCTCAGACTTGTTGCACAGCTTCGACCACCCCAACCGAAGGCTCCTGCTGGTGCTCGACGAAGCGCAGGTGCTCGCCTCGCCCGCGCATTCGGATCTGGCCTATTCGCTGCGGGCGGGATTGGATATTCGGAAACAGACCATCAAGGTCGTCTTTGCAGGTAGCTCAGAGAAGCTCTTTGCGACGCATGTTTGGGCGAGCAACCGAGCCGTTTTACAGCTGGGCTCCGATTGAGCCCTTCGAACGCCTAGGCGCCGAATTCGTGACTGCGATGACGCACAAGGTAAATCAGCTATCGCGCTTCCCGCTTTCTGAAAGGGGAGGCCTTGCGTGCCTTCGAAGCTTTGAAGCGAACGCCAGAATTCTTCCGCCGCTATCTGCAACGCTACCTCTCGTACGCCGAGTTGGGTTCACGCGCAGCGCTCGATGACACGCTCGCACACGTGTTCAACGATTCCGGCTATCGCGCCGTGTGGCGCCGGTTACTGCCCGCGGACAAGGCGGTTTTGCGCGCGCTCTCTCAGGATGTGAGCGACCTTCATTCGCTCGCTGCCCGCAGGCGGTTGGGAGAAGAACTGGGTCTTGGAAAACCAGCTTCATTGGATGCTCCAAGAAACGCGCTGCTGCGCCTGCAGAAGGAAGAGTTGGTCATGAAGCTCGAGTATGGGCACTACCAGATCCAGGACGAAGGCTTCGTCGAATGGTTACGCCAGCTCGAGTTCGAGGAATAGAGGACGCACCCACAGGGTTGGGCGGCCGCGAGCTCGAAGGCCGCCCGGGGACGCCGTAAGTGGAGCGGGTGATGGGAATCGAACCCACGTTAGTAGCTTGGGAAGCTACAGTTCTACCATTGAACTACACCCGCATCCCGGACCCGGAATGGTACATCCCCCATGCGGGCCGGACAATCACCGGTCGAGCGGAAACGGCTGGCTAACGGTATACGTGCGCAATCCGTATTGCGTCTCGTGATTGTGCGGGCGCCGCGGTCGGCGCGTCAGCAGCTCGATAACTCTGTCTCTCCAGGTGTATTCCTCCGGCGAACTCCGCACGGGCGCGTTGGCCGGGATTTCGATGGTGATGTTGCCACTACGCTGCTCGCCGCTGACTCGCCAACCCAACAGTGGCAGCTCGATCTGGTAGTCGCGCTCCTCCACCGGCAGCCGCGCAGGCTCGACCGACCAGAACGGCGCATCCGCTGCATGCAGGTAGGCCATGACCAGCGAACGCAGTCCCCATTGACAGCTTCCGGGACCTGAGTACCCGTCGAGGAAGCGCAAATCGGGCCCGTAGTAGCCCTGGCTCAGTGCGCCCTCGCGCAGCACACCCCGTGAGAGGAAATGCGACCAGACGGCATCCAGTGCCCGCCGGGCGCGTGCGGGTTCCGTGGCGGGATTTACGAGCTGGGCGGCCAGCACGGGTACCGGCACGGCGGTGCGATAACAGATGCTGCGACCCATGATCGGAATTCCATTGGGACTGATGAGGTGTTCTGTGAGGTTGCCACTGCTCGCGATCGCGCCGGTGACAAAATCGCGATCGAAGCTCGGATCGAGCTGGTTGATCCAGAACAACTCGTAGCTGATGGCCCAGGTGTTGTAAAAATCGACCCCGTTCGGCGCATCGTAAAACCAGCCACTCTCGCGATAAAGTTGACGATAGGCGGCGAATTGCCGGCGCGCGCTCGTGAGTCGCGCCGCGGTGAGCTCGTCAGGCTCGAGCTGGGCCAGCACCAGCGTCACCAGAATGGGAAACAGTGCCCAGTTATTCCTGGCCGGCGCAAACCGGGTCGCCGGCTCCAGCCAGTGCAGAATTTTCTGCCGTTCGCCGGGCTGCAGCCGGTCCCAGATGAACGCTTTGGTCAGCCACAGCGTCCGCGCGATGTCCGCGGCCTCGACACTGCGCTGGTCGTCGGTATCAATGATATCGCCCCAATATTCCGGCGATTCGCGGTCGACGCCGGCGAGGATACCGTTTTTTAAAGCTGCGATGAGATCGACGTCCTCGCCTGTCAGCTCACTGTGAAAGCGCGCCGGCCTGCCGGAATACAGCCATGCGGCAAATAACGGCGCGGTGCGAGCGAAGCCTTCGAGCGCATTGACACGAACTCCGGCACGACTGGCGGACCCACAATAGTAGACCCGTGCGCCGCCGCGGCTGGCGTGGCTCCGGAAGCCGGTCAAGAAGTAGTCAAACAGCCCATCGTAGCCACGCATTCCGCCTGGGGACTGCAGGAATCGGGTGATGACGCGCTCTTCCTGTTGGCCCGGCATCGCGCACGCGCTGTTGAATCCAAGATGCAACACCCGTGACCAGAGCAGGACGCCGGCGCACACACAGGCGATTGCAAGAAGCGCGGCAGCGAGCAGCACACGAGATCTCGGCAGCACGGAAGCGGGTGTGGAAGTAGCTTCCAGAAGTGATACTCCTAGCAAACATTGAACTACACTCGCCTTGCATTCCATTCTATGAGGGGCGCCGGAGGGGGCGCAAATCACGTGGGGAGCCATGAACAAGAACACCGTACTGCTCGCCGCCGCTGTGGCGGTTTGGATTTCCATTACCGGTTTTAAAGCTGAAGTTGCTCTTGGAGCGCCAGCCGTCCATCCCGCGCCCGGGGAGGAAATGTACGAGGCTGGCGCCAATGACACCGTCAAGGCGCCCGCCCCGGCGCCTGACCGGCGGCCGGGCGAGGGACTCGGCCCCTATGAGCGCCTCATCATCCGCGGCGCGACCCTGATCGACGGCACCGGTGCTCCACCCGTGGGGCCTGTGGATATCGTGATTGAGAACGATCGCATCGTTCGTGTGGCCAGCGTGGGATTTCCGAAGGTCCCCGTCAAAGACGCGGGACGGCCGGCGAAAGGGGATCGCGAGATCGATGCCACCGGCATGTACGTGTTACCCGGTTTCATCAACGCGCACGCCCACATAGCGGACTCCCATCAGGGGCTCGTCGGCACAGTTCCACCCGCCGAGTACGTGTACAAACTCTGGCTGGGGCACGGAATCACGACGGTGCGTGAGGCGGGCTCGTTCAATGGACTGCGCTGGACAATGAATGAACGCCGCCGGAGCGCCTCGCATGAGATTGTGGCGCCTCGAATCGCGGCTTATGCCGGATTCCCAACGGATCAGGATGTTCCCGGCGGTGTTCACAACGCGGCGGAAGCAAAGAAGTGGGTCGATGCTGTTGCCGCTGCCGGCGCCGACGGCATCAAGTTCCTCGGATCCCCGCCCGATGTCATGCAGGCCGCGTTGGCGGAAGCGAAGGTGAAAGGTCTTCGCAGCGCCTGTCACCATGCCCAGCTCGCCGTATCGCGCATGAACGTCCTCGACACTTCCGCTTGGGGACTCACCAGCATGGAGCATTGGTACGGGTTGCCCGAGGCGCTGTTCACCGATCGCACCATCCAGGACTACCCCGTCGACTACAACTACAGCGATGAGTCGGACCGGTTTGGTCAGGCGGGAAGATTGTGGGCCCAAGCGGCGCCCCGCGGCAGCGAGCGTTGGAAGTATGTGTTGGATACGCTGCGCAGCCGGGATTTCACCATCGTTCCCACGTTCACGATTTACGAGGCGAGCCGCGACCTGATGCGGGAACAGCGCGGCGAATGGCACGACGAGTACACACTTCCACAACTCATGCGATGGTACTCAGCGGATCGCGAAGCGCACGGTGCCTACTGGTTCCATTGGACAACGGCCGATGAAATTGCCTGGAAGCAGAATTATCAGAAGTGGATGTCATTCATCAACGACTACAAGAACGCCGGCGGTCGTGTCGCCGTGGGTGACGACGCCGGCTTCATCTACAAGCTGTTCGGTTTTGCCTGGGTCCGCGAGCTCGAGCTGCTGCAGGAAGCGGGCTTCCATCCGCTCGAAGTAGTGCGTTCCGCTACGTTGTCAGGCGCCGAACTGTTGGGAATGGCGGATAAGATCGGCACAGTTGAGGCAGGCAAGAACGCTGACCTGGTGATTGTAGGTGAAAATCCGCTCGCGAATTTCAAGGTGCTGTACGGTACCGGGGCCCAGCGACTCAATGACGCAACCGGCAAAGTCGAGCGTGTGGGTGGCGTGCGTTGGACTATTCACGATGGGATCGTTTACGACGCCAAAGCATTGCTTGCGGATGTACGTAAAATGGTGAGCGACGCGAAGGCAAAGGAAGCGGCCCAGCCTGCGGCCGCCCGCGAGGGGACAACGAAGTGAATACACGTCGACGGTTCATCACTCAGTCGTCATTTGGTCTCATAGGAGCTGCGGCCCTGGGTGACACTCTGCGCCAAGCGGCACTGGCCGCCGAGGGCGCGACGGCCCCTGTTGGTGCCTCCGCGGCGACGAGCACTTCCACCACGGCGGGTGGCTCCGCAGCGGCAGGCGTTTCGGCGGCGGCCCACACCGCGGGGCCTGCGGGCACATCCATTGCGACGGGCGCTTCCGCGGCGGCGGCACAGGCCGCGGCTGGCGGCCCCACGTTGCGCTACACGCCCAAACATGACGAGCTGGCCTACACCTTCGGCGGTGTAGCTCCGCGCCATCGGATCCAATCCGGAACGCGCATCATCACCTGGACCGAAGACTGCTTCGATGGAACTATCAAAACCTCGGCGGATCTCGTCTCCAAGGTGACAGTTCCCGGCCACGACAACCCCCAGACAGGACCGTTCTTCGTGGAGGGTGCGCAGCCCGGCGACACGCTGGCGATCCGGATCCTGAAGTTGGAACCCGCGCGCGACTACGCCATTTCCACTTTCATCCCGGGCTTCGGAATCATGGTCGGCAACGATCGCACCGCGATGCTGGGCCCCGATCTGGAGGAAACAACATGGCGGTACGACGTGGATGCGAAACGCGGCGTAGCTCGCACCAAGTCAAAGGATGGCAAACACTCCTGGGAGGTGCCCTTGGCGCCGTTCCTCGGCTGTATTGGTGTGGCGCCCGCCGGCGGTGAAGTGCGCTCGACCATTGTCCCTGACATTTTTGGAGGCAACATGGACTGCCCCGAAGTGCGCGCGGGAAACACTGTCTATCTTGGCGTCAACATGCCAGGTGGCCTGTTGTCATTCGGTGATGGCCACTATGCAATGGGTGACGGCGAAATCATCGGTGCGGCTATTGAGGGCGCGATGAATGTCGACGTGGTCGTGAGCCTGGTGAAGGGCGTCAAGACCCCCATCCCGCGAATCGAGAACGAGCGCGAGGTGATGTTTGTGGGCGCCGCGCGCCCCCTCGAAGACGCCGCGCGTGTCGCTTTCAAAGCAATGATCGGTTGGGTGCGCGCGAAGTCCGGAATGGCCGAGTTGGACGCCTACCAGTTTGTGTCCCAGAACGCGCACGCACCGGTGATCCAACTCGTGGACCCCGAATACACGGTCCTGGTCAAGATAGACAAAAACCGCGTGCCCGGTGCGTAATCTCAAGCTGAACGTTATTCAACATTAACGTGCGTGGTAGCCTCGTTAGCCGCCACTCACTACTCGTCTTCGGTAGCGTACATCGCGCGCACAGCACGCCTCACTTGGGCTAGCGAGACAGTTCCGCCGCGGGCGACCGGTCGCAGAATTCGAGTTCCTGTCAAGGGACTTCGACCCAATGACTCAGCTTTGCGTCTCGATCTCTTTGCAGGAGCGATTTTGCTGCTCTTCATCTTCATACCCGCATATTGCGGCTGAAGCTTCTGCGCAGCAAATGACTATTGTCGGTTTCGGCTACCTCCGCTGCAAAATCCCAATCTTCTCCAGCGCCTGCAGATACTCCACCACCAACTCCTGCGGCACCGGTCCGTATTCCACCGACAAAGCATCAGTGATCTGCCGCACCGACCGGTTGCCATCAACAAAGTTGAGCGCCTCGTACGCGTATTCCTCTCCCGATCCCCACGCCCCCTCATAGTCCAGCAGCTTGGGTTTGGGAATACCCGCCGCCTTCGCGTGATCGGCGAAGTAGTCATACCCGAAAATGACCATCTCCCCCGCGGCTCCGGGCGGCGCTGAAAAATCGACGCTTTCGCAGGACGCGCCGGCGGTCGCGCGAACGCATCGCTTCTCGCAAGAATCGCATCAATGCTGCCCTCATACTGACTGAGGGCAGCCGTATCCTGCCCCCGCTCGAGTGCCTGAGCGGCCCGCAACAACCGCCCCACCGCGACCGCGCGTCGCGTCGCCGGAACATCCGCCGCCGAGAAATTGGCGAGGAAATAGCCGCTGGCGGCCCCAATAAAAGCCGCGCGCTTCAGCTTTGTGGGATCGATGTTGGCGGCGCTGTCAAAGTTGGTATGGATGTACCGGTCGGGCCAGTCGTTCAGGTAAATGGACGGAATCCCGAACGACGAGTCCTGATACACATCGTGATCGCTGCCCATGCTGTAAGCGGAGTATTCGGCGCGCAGGGGTTCCTTGCCGCCTTCAGGCGCAATCATGGGGTAGTCGGCTTTTTCGCCTGCCGCGAACCGATAGGACTCGATGTTGATCCAACTCGCGAACGACCAGGCAACGTCGTGGACGAAAGAAGGCAGGCTCATGGGGCCGCGTGTCACATGAAACACACTCTTCGTATCCAGGCCGCCGCCAACCATGTCCATGTGAATGGCGGCCTTTATGTGCCGGGCGAGGTCCGGCCGCGCATTCAACAGTGTGGTGGTGCCTTCAATTTCCGGCGGCCAGATGAACCGAAGGGTCCGGGCGGGCCGTGCCAGCTTACCGTCTGCAATCAGCTTCTGAAGCGTGCGCGCCGCTTCGAGGATAGTGACGCAACCGCTTGCATTGTCGTTCGCTCCCGGCCGCTGATGGTCGAGGTGACACGAAAACGCAATCTGCGACTGCGCATCGGAAGCGCCGTCGATGGTTGCTGTCACTATTTCGTAGGCCGCCGGATGTTGGCCTGCCTTGACCCGCGCGTGCAGCCGGATGTGCTCGCCGTGGAGCAGTCGGTCTTTCAGCGTGCGTGCAGTCCGCAGCGATACCTGGAATGCGAAAGTGGGATCCGCTGAAAACGACTTCAGGTGCCCCCAGCGGACCAGGTTGTCGTTGTCGCCCGACCATGCTGTCTTTTGATTCTGTGCGTAGCTGATGATGCCCGCGGCTTTGAATTGACCGATGGCCAGTTCCTGAGCATTATCAGCGGCAGCCGCGACCAGGACGATCTTGCCTGACACGTCTTTACCGGCGTAGTCACTCTCCTTGGTGCCGTCACTGACGTCGACGAGCTCAGTGGTGACCTCGGCGGATTCGCTGTCCTCGGCCAACACGACGGGTTCGGCGGCGAAGCTTGCCATCTTGATCTCGGCGCCGTCCCTCAACTCGGACAGCTCGCCTTCCTCGGCATCCCAGGCCATTCGCGACCGTTGCGTGCCGTAGAAGATCTTCCCATCTGCGGGAAACTTCAGAATCTCCACATGCTGCAGGCCGTATGCGCGGGCCCGCTCGGCTATCAGCTCCGCGGCCGCATGAAAGCCCTGCGAGCCGCGCTGGCGGTGCAACCTCGCCAAACCTTCGAGATTGCGCTTCGCGGTTTCGCCACTGAGCTCATTCGCGAGTGCGGCCACTACGGGTTGGGGCAGCAGCAGGGGCGGTGTTTGAGCAAACGCGGACTGGACGAGTAGGGCGAGGGCAGCCGGCAGGAGAGTTCGGTGCATGCGCGTGTCCAAAGCAGTGCGATGCCAACAGCATAGCTCATGCCGGGTCGCCGCCTGCGGCCTTTCAAACGCGAGACCTAACGATCGCTCTATTCACGAACCGCACGCCCTGAAAGCGGTGACTCGCTTCGAGAGGGGCGTTTTCGGGAGCGTGAAAAACAGGATGTTTTTCTCGCAGCGCCCCATGGATGGGTTCACGCGCGGTCCCGAAAACGCCCCTCTCGAAAGTGAGGCGCCGCCGGCACCGGCGTCACCGGTTCGTGAATAAAGCGGGCTAGGGGACGCATACCCCGCCCCCATACTCCGCCTCCGCCGCATGGCTCCGAAACAACCGGAACAACTCGCGGCCGACGCCATGCTCATTCGCGCTGAGATCGGCCCCCGCGTTGGGTCGTGTGTCCCAGATCGCCGACGGCACATGTGCATCCAACGTTCCGGTAATGCTATCCAACCTCAGGACGTCACCATCCCGCACCTTCCCCAACGGTCCGCCGCTGATGCACTCGGGGCTGACGTGGATGGCGGCCGGAACGGTGCCGGACGCTCCGGACATTCTGCCGTCAGTGACGAGTGCGACTTTGAATCCCTTGCTCTGAAGTGAGCTCAGGGCCGGTGTCAGTTGGTGTAGCTCCGGCATCCCATTGGCCCTGGGTCCCTGGAATCGCACCACCACAATGACATCCCGCGCGAGCTCGCCGGCTTTGAATGCCGCGATCACCGCATCCTGGGAATCAAACACCCGGGCCGGTGCTTCAACCACCCGATGCTCGCTCGTGACAGCCGATACTTTGATGACACAGCGGCCGAGGTTGCCACGCAGAAGTTTCAGGCCACCGTCGTGGCTGAACGGATCGCTGGCCGGACGCAACACGTGGCTGTCGCCGCTCTGTGCCGGCGCGTCGCGCCAGGCGAGACCATTGGCTGAGAGCCAGGGCTCCTGGGTGTAGGCGCGCAGCCCCCGGCCAACAACAGTTTGAACATCCTCGTGCATCAACCCCGCCTGCAGCAGCTCCCGAATCAGGAAGCCCATGCCGCCCGCGGCGTGGAAATGATTTACGTCGGCAGCGCCATTGGGATAGATGCGCGCCAGCAAGGGAACGACATCCGACAGCTCGCTGAAATCATTCCAGTCAATGGTGATACCCGCGGCCCGGGCCATCGCAACCAGGTGCAAAGTGTGGTTGGTCGATCCGCCGGTGGCGAGCAGGCCCACGATCGCATTCACCACCGCTTCTTCATTGACGACAAATGCCATCGGTATGTATTCATCGCCCAGGGACGTGATCTTTGCGGCCCGCCGTGTTGCTGCCGCCGTAAGCATGTCGCGCAGAGGCGTGTTGGGATTGACGAATGCGCTGCCCGGCAGGTGCAGTCCCATCACTTCCATCAACATCTGGTTGCTGTTGGCCGTCCCGTAGAACGTGCACGTTCCTGCCGAGTGGTAGCTGTCCGCTTCGCACTGAAGTAGTGCATCGCGCGTGGCCTTGCCCTCGGCGAACAACTGGCGGATGCGGGATTTTTCCTTGTTGGGCAGGCCGGATGTCATGGGACCGGCCGGGACGAAGATCGTAGGCAGGTGGCCGAAAGCCAGGGCGCCCATGACCAGCCCTGGCACAATTTTGTCGCAAACGCCCAGGCACAAAGCGGCGTCGAACATCCGGTGCGACAGGGCGATGCCGGTTGACATGGCAATGACATCGCGGCTGAACAGCGACAATTCCATGCCGGCCTGACCCTGCGTAACCCCGTCGCACATCGCTGGCACGCCACCTGCAACCTGTGCAGTTGCACCGGCTTCGCGCGCTGCCGCACGAATCAGTCCCGGATAGCCTTCGAAAGGTTGGTGCGCGGACAACATGTCATTGTAGGCCGTGACTATGGCAAGATTCGGCCACCGCAGTTGCTTCAGCACGTCCTTGTCGGCAGGGCTCGCCGCCGCGAATCCATGTGCCAGGTTGCCGCAGGACAATTTTGAGCGAGTGCTGTTCGCCGCGGTTTCCGCCTGCATGCGCGCGAGATAGTCGGATCGCTCCTTGCGACTGCGATCTCGGACGCGTTCGGTCACTTGGCTTACGATCGGGTTCAGTGGGGCGGTTGAAGTCGACATGAGAAATTTTCCGGAGGTTTGATAGCGTGAATAAAGCCCAGCCCTCGACTGGCCAGCCTGCGTCGTTCGACATGCTGCTGTTTGGTGCAACCGGCGACCTTGCTCTGCGCAAGCTCGTGCCCGCGCTGTACCGCAGGCATCTGGCCGGCCAGGTCGTTGCAGGCTCGCGAATTCTGGGTGTAGCCAGAACCAGCCAGACCCGTGAAGCATACCTCGCTCAGATTGAAGAGAGTTGTCGAAAGTATCTGCGCCCCGAGGAGTTCACCGCGGAGCGCTGGATTTCCTTTGCCGCGCTCATTGATTACGTGACCGTCGATGCGACGCAGACCCAGGATTTCCAGAAGCTGGCGACGCTGCTGAGCGGTCGCGATGAGGTGGTGCGCGTCATTTTTCTATCAACAGCGCCCAGCCTGTTTACACAGATCTGCAATCACCTGGCCGGCGCAGGCCTCGTCACGCCGAAGACCCGCGTGGTGCTGGAAAAGCCCCTGGGCCAGGATCGCGCCTCCGCCGAGGCCATCAACCAGAGTGTTGGAGCGATATTCCGCGAGCACCAGATTTATCGCATCGATCACTACCTGGGCAAGGAGACAGTGCAGAACCTCATTGCACTGCGCTTCGGCAATACCTTGTTTGAGCCCCTCTGGCGCCGCGGTCGCATCCGTCACGTGCAGATTACGGTGGCCGAGCAGTTGGGCGTGGAAGGTCGCGGCCAGTTCTACGATCAGACCGGCGCGCTGCGCGACATGGTGCAAAGCCATTTGCTGCAACTCGTGTGCATTCTCGCAATGGAACCGCCTGCGAGCAGCGATCCGAACGCCGTGCGTGATGAAAAGCTGAAAGTGCTTCGAGCACTGCGGCCCATTACGGATCGCGATGTGCAGACCAAGACTGTCCGCGCGCAATACCGTGCCGGTGCATCCAACGGCCAAGCCGTTCCCGGTTATCTCGACGAGGCCGGTGTGCCCGCCGACAGTACAACAGAGACCTTTGTTGCGCTGAAGGCTGAGATCGACACCTGGCGCTGGGCCGGTGTGCCGTTCTACCTCCGCACCGGCAAGCGCCTGGCGGAGCGCCTGACGGAAATCGTGGTCACGCTGGAGGATGTGCCGCATTCGATTTTCGAGGGCCCGAGCAGCGATCGTTCCCCCAACCGGCTCGTCATCCGCCTGCAGCCCCAGGAGAGCATCACCCTCAGCATCCTGGCCAAGCAGCCGGGTGAAACAATGCGGTTGAAGCCTGTGAATCTCGCGCTCGACCTGGCTGGGTCGTTCAAGGAGAAGCCGGTCGATGCTTACGAGCGTCTGCTCATGGACGTGGTCAAGGGCAACCTGACCCTGTTTATGCGTCGCGACGAGCTGGATGCCGCATGGCGATGGATCGACCCCATCCGCGAGGGGTGGCTGCGGCACGACGAAAAGATCAAGTCGTACGTGTCAGGGAGCTGGGGACCCGCGGCGTCCAGTGCGCTGGTCAGCCGTGATGGCTTTGCGTGGCAAGACGAAAGTTAGGAGGCGGCCAGCCACCCATGGAACAATGGCACTGTGGCCTCGTTGAAGGCCCACTGCTTGATGGGGATACGGTTGGAGAAACTCAGCATGAACTCAAAGAATGGCGATCTCGGGGCCGAAGCGGATTCGGAACAGGTCAAGGAGCATCTGCGCGCGGCGAAGGATGCGGCCGCCAGCGCCGCGCGTGCACGCGCCAAGCAGGCGCGCGATTGGGCCAGCTCTCGGATCGACGATCTGCAGTCCAGTGTGGAAGCTCAGCCATATAAGGCCAGTGCTTGGGCGCTGGGGGCAGGGTTCCTGGCGGGCATCCTGGTGATGAGCCTGATCCGAAACAGCCGCCGCTGAGTCGTGGCGGAGCGCGGCTCCGCATCGCCGGGCGGCGCCCATAGCCCATAAGGGGCAGTTACCGCGCGGATCGAGCCATGCGTCGCCCGCCGTGACCGTTCGATGACACACGGTCCTGGCGGCCGTGGTCTCCTTCCCCCATGCACCAGATTGGCGTGGTGGGTCTTTCCTATCGGCACGTGGGTGTCGATGAGGTCGCGCGTTTCTCGGTTCCCAAGACCGAGGTAGCGGAGCGCCTGCCTGCCCTACGGGACGCCTTGGGCGTATCCGAGGTCTTCTACGTGGGAACGTGCAACCGCGTGGAGATCCTGTTCGCCATGCCCGATGGTGCTAACGCGGGTGATGCCCGCCGTGAGGTTTTCCGCGCCCTCATTGGCCGAGACCCGGTAGGCGCGGAAGCCACGCGCATTCTCCGTGCATGGACTGGGGAAGCGGCCGTAGAGCATCTCTTCCTCGTAACTTGCGGCTTGGACTCCGCCCAGGCGGGTGAGCAGGAAATCGCGGCTCAAATCCGCCTCGCCTGGGAGACCGCTCGTGACGCTCGGGTGTGTGGACCGACGCTCGACAAGCTTCTCAGTGAAGCCCTGAGCATGGCGAACCGCGTGCACAAGCTCGAAGCGAATGTGCGCACCCCGTCGCTCGCTGATCTCGCCGCCGATCGCATCATTCGTCACTTCAACGGCAAAAAACCGGCTACCGTCGCGCTCCTCGGTGTCTCCCCCATGACCAAGCGCTGCGGGATGATTCTCCAGCAGCGGGCCGGAATACCGCTTCTCGTCGTCAACCGGACATTGCAGACCGCGGAAGAATACGCTGCGACCGTCGGCGGCCGCGCCGTGCAGCTGGATCAGTTTCGCGAGGCACCATCGGAGGTGGGCGCTCTGGTTTTGGCGGCCGGCGGTAACGAGCCCCTGCTCGACGAGAAGTCGCTGCTCAAAGTGGCTGCTGCCGCCGGGACTCGCACGCCGCTACTGTTGGACTTCGGTGTGCCGCCCAACGCGGATCCGCAGGCCACCAAGGCAGCTGGAATGGCGCGGGTTGGAATGGATGATCTGATTCAGGCGGCGCAAGAGCAGCGCCTGTCGCAGTTGATGCGGCTGGCGCCGGTGCGTGCGGCGATTGACGAGCGGCTCAATCGCTTGCGCGGTGAGCTTGCAACGCGCGCCATTGGGCGCCGGCTGGCTGATTTGCGCGGCTCGTTCGAGCAGATTGCGGCAGAGGAAGTGGAGCGTGCGCTGGCGGAAGAGTTCGCCAACCTGGATGCGGCCCAGAAGGAATTGTTGCAGCGGTTTGCATCGACGGTCGCGCGTCGGTTGGCTCACTTGCCGTTGGCCGGAATGCGGGCTGCAGCGGCGCACGCCAGCACGGACGCAGTGGATGCATTTTTTCGCGAGGCGAAGTTGCGGCGGTCCGAAAACTAACACCCCAACGCCCGACCGCGTTGGCTTTTCAAGAGTAACACTGTGACCAAACACCCCCGTTCCGAACAATTATTCGAGCGCGCATGCCGGGTCATCCCTGGTGGAGTCAACTCGCCGGTGCGAGCATTCAAAGCCGTGGGCGGTACACCGCTCTTCGTGCAACGGGGCGAAGGGCAGCATCTCATTGACGCGGATGGCCGCAAGTATCTCGATCTCGTCAATTCCTGGGGCGCCCTGATCCTGGGGCACGCGCATCCTGCCGTTGTCAAAGCGATAACTGACATGGCCCGCAGCGGTACCACCTTCGGTGCGCCCTGCGCCGGCGAAGTTGAATTGGCCGAGCGGATTGTCGCATCGTATCCGGGACTCGAGCAGGTCCGTTTCGTATCCTCCGGCACCGAAGCCGTCATGAGCGCAATCAGAGTGGCCCGAGCCGTCACCGGCCGCGACCTGATTGTGAAGTTCTCAGGCTGCTATCACGGACACGCTGACCACCTGCTCGTGGCAGCAGGCTCAGGTCTTGCGACCTTCGGGACACCTTCCTCGGCAGGCGTGCCCGCAGCGTTTACGGGCTGCACCCGCGTGTTGCCGCTCGATGACGAAGCCGCTGTGGAAGAGTTGTTTGCGCGTGAAGGTGCGCAGATAGCTGCCGTCATCATTGAGCCGGTACCCGCCAACCACGGCCTGCTGGTGCAGCGGCGCGAGTTCCTGCAGAAGCTGCGCGATGTAACTCGAAAGCACGGCTCGCTGCTGATATTCGATGAAGTGATCTCCGGTTTCCGGCTGGCGCGCGGCGGTGTCGCACAGTTGACGGGCATCATTCCTGACATGGCCACGTTCGGTAAAGTGATCGGTGGTGGCATGCCGGTAGGTGGCTTCGGTGCCAGTCGTGAAATCATGAAACGCCTGGCACCCCTCGGGGACACTTACCAGGCCGGTACTCTCTCGGGCAATCCAGTTGCCATGGCGGCGGGTATCACCACGCTCGACCTCATGATCAACGAGTCCGGTTGGGAGCGGCTCGAGCAGATCAGTGCCCAGGTGGAGCGCTCGCTGCTGCCGGTCTGCAAAGACGCTCCGTTCCCGATTCATTTCGTCAGGGCTGGCTCACTGTTCTGGATGTCGTTTCATGATGGAGCCGCGCCGCGCACGGCCGAATCCATGAGTCAACAGGCGGTGCAGCGCTACAGCGCGCTGTTCCACGCCATGTTGGATCGTGGCGTTTATCTGCCGCCGTCAGCTTACGAAGCGTGCTTCCTGTCACTGGCCCACACGAACGCGGATATCGAGCAACTCGCCCGCGCGCTGCGGGAGTCGCTCGCTACGCTCAAATGAAGGCAACCCGGGTCTTTCAGGTCACAGCGCTCGCCCTGGTGGTGGTGGCCGCGGTGCAGGTCGGCTGGTGGCTGTTCGATCAGCGCTCGTACGCGATCGAAAAGGTGCGCGATGCGCGCGCTCTGTACACCCAGCAGATTCTCGCCGCGCAGACACTGTTGGATTCGGGTACACCGGCTGACAAAGTACAGGCAATGATGCCCGGCATTGCCATCAACGACCGGCACGCCACGCTGTCACCGGCTGTCGATGAGATGCTCACAACAGAGGAGCATCGCCGCATCAATCAATACGCCTGGGAAGGGGGCTTCTTTCTGTTGGCCCTGGCCCTGTGCAACGGCGTGATTTTCCGCGCGTTGCGCGCTGAGGCACGGGTCCGGCAGGAGCAGGACAACTTTCTCGCGTTGGTATCCCACCAGTTCAAAACCCCGCTGGCCAGCTTGCAGTTGTCTCTCGAGACCATGGCCATTCGCACGCTCTCGCCCGAGCAGTCGCGCACCCTCATCGACCGGATGTTGGCCGACCTCACCCGCATGACCGCCATGGTCACCCAGATCCTGGAAAGCAACCGCCTGGAGCGCGGCCGCATTGACCTCAAGATCGAGCCGATCGAGCTGAGCAGCGCGGTCGAGCGCGTCATCTCGCATCTGGATGTGCGGGCATTCAAGGAGAAGATCACGATCTCGGCGGACATCGCCCGCGACATGGTGGTCATGGCCGATCCGTTGTCCCTGGATGTTGTCGTGCGCAATCTGCTCGAGAATGCGGTCGCCGCCGTAACGCCCGTGGGTGGGGGCACCATTTCATTGACGGCACGGCGTCTGGATGGAGAGATCGAGTTGTCGGTGAAGGATACGGGAGTGGGTTTCAGGCCGTCGGACGGCGCGCGGCTCTTTGAAAAGTTCACGCGGCTGCATCCGGGGGGCGGCAGCAGCTACTTCGGGACCGGCCTCGGCCTTTATATTGTCAGGCGCCTGATGCAACTCACTGGTGGCCGTGTCAGTGCACACAGTGAGGGTGTGGGCCAGGGCGCGAAGTTTGTACTTTCCTGGCCGGTGGCGCCCGCGGAGCCCCTGTGAACGCAACATCTGCGTTTTTCAATCGCGTCCTCGTAGTGGAGGACGATGCGCTGCTTGCCGCCGGCATCGTGGAAAACCTCCGTGCTGAAGGGCACGACGTCTACACGGCCACCGACGGACAGATGGCACTCGACTGGCTCGAAGCCGAGCAGTGCGGGCTCATTGTTCTCGATGTGATGTTGCCGCGAGTGGATGGATTTACGGTTTGTCGGACGCTGCGGCAGCGAGGCGACAGTACGCCTGTGTTGTTCCTGACAGCGCGCGGAGACCCGGCCGACCGGGTAACCGGCCTCGAAGCGGGCGGCGATGATTACATGGCGAAGCCGTTCCACCTGCAGGAGTTTCTGCTGCGTGTGCGCGCGATCCTGCGGCGTTGGGACTGGTACCGAAGTGCCTCGGCGACGCCGGCCAGTGCCGTGTTGCAGTTCGCCGGCAACGAAGTCGATTTCAGGGCCTTCCGTGCCCGCTCGTGGAACGGCATTGCGCAGGAGCTCACTGAAAAGGAGGCTATGATTTTGAAAGTGCTGGCGGAGCACCCGGGCGAGATTGTTTCGCGCGAGGACCTGCTGGAGAAGGTGTGGGGTTACGACGTGTTTCCATCGACCCGCACCGTCGACAACTTCATTCTGCGGCTGCGCAAGCGCTTCGAGCGCGATCCCGCCAATCCGAAGCACTTTCTGACGGTCTGGGGTGTGGGTTACCGGTTCATGATCGAGGGTGAGCCATGACAATCAGGATTGGGACGCGCGGCTCGGCTCTCGCGTTGTGGCAGGCGCATCACGTGGAGGCGCTCGTCAGATCAGCCGGGTGCCCCGGCTGTGGAGTTGGTACGAATCAAGACGGAAGGCGACGTTCGAACCGACGTGCCCTTGTGGCAGATCGGCGGCCGCGCCTTCTTCACGAAGGAGATCGACAAGGCGCTCCTGGGCAACGAGATTGATATTGCCGTCCACAGTCTCAAGGACCTGTCGACGGTGCTGGATTCTGGCATTGAGCTCGCGGCCGCGCTGGAGCGCGAGGATCCGCGCGATGCTGTGCTCAGCCGCACAGGCGCCGGCTTGATGGACCTGCCGAAAGGTGCGCGTGTGGGTACCAGCAGCCTGCGCCGCCGCGCCTTCATCGCCCGATTGCGGCCGGATATCGAGCTGTTGGAGTTGCGCGGCAACGTGCCAACCCGCATCGAGCGCATGCAGAAGGGCGACTACGATGCCATCATCCTGGCGGCCGCAGGCGTTCGTCGACTCAACCTCGATCAACACATCTCCGAGCTGTTGTCGGTGGATGAGTTTCCGCCGGCGGTTTCACAGGGTGCGATTGGCGTTTGTATGCGAACGGGAGACGCTGAAGCCGGCCGCTGGCTCCAGAAGCTCGACAATCGGGCCTCACGTCTGGCGACGACAGCCGAGCGTGCATTGCTGCGAAGACTCGAGGGCGGGTGTCAGGTTCCGCTGGGAGCCCTGGGCACTCTCGATGGCGAGACGCTGCGTCTGCACGCCGCTGTTTGTGCGTTGGATGGCACGAAGATCCTGCAGGCGAGATCGGAGATACCGGCCTCATTGGCCAATGCCACGAGCCTCGGCCAACGGGTTGCCGATGATCTGCTGGCGCAGGGCGCAGCGAAGCTGATGGCCAACGAGCGCACCGCGCGCAGCCTGGCGAGCGGGGGATAAGGCGTAGTGAGCGACAGCGCAGCAAAACCAGCGATAGACAATGGCCGGGCACCCCTACGCGGCGCGGCGGCTGACCGGACCCAGCGCGGGCCGGCCGCTGATGCCCACCAGCGCGCTCCGGCGGCTGATGCACCTCAGCGCGGCGCGGCGTCCAGCGCGGACCACCAGCAGCAGCCGGACCAACACGCCAAACCAGTGGTCGTCACGCGCTCGGAAGCGGCCGACGGCCCGCTGAGCTCCCACCTGCGTGAGCTGGGCCTCGAAGTCCTGTTGTGGCCCGCGGTGAGCGTCGGCGCAGCCGAGCCCAGCCACCTGGACGAAGCCCTCAACAACATCGACCAGTTCGATTGGATCGTCTTCGCCAGCCGTCACGCAGTGGCCGCGGTCATTGAGCGAATAGAAGCGCCGCCGTCAAAACTACGGGTCGCGGCGGTGGGTCAGGCAACCGGCCAGGTACTACGCCAACGCGGCTGGCCCGTTGATTTGCTTCCCGAGGAAGCCAACGCCGCGGCGTTGGTATCCGAGTTCGCCACGAAGCCCCTGCAGGGTACGAAGGTGCTTTTCCCCGCGAGCTCGCGCGCACTGCCCACGATTGCCGCAGGCTTGACCCAGATGGGCGCAACAGTCACCCAGGTAGAAGCCTACCGCACCGAGCCCGCTTCACTCGATGTTGACGCTTGTCGCGCGTGGATCGATCGCGATGGCCTTGGCGCAGTCACGTTCGCGAGCCCATCCGCCGTGATTGAGTTGGAACATTCACTGGGCAAACCCCACTTTGACCGATTGCTGAAAACCACCCGGGTGATAGCCATCGGTCCGACCACCGCACGCGAGCTCGTTGAGCGCGCCTGCACACCCATCATGGCCGAGTCCGCCAACTTGCGCGGACTGGCCGCAACCACTTTTCGCTCATTGCAGACGAGGGATTGATCATGGGATATCCGTTGCACAGACCGCGGCGGACGCGGCAGTCAGACGCCTGGCGCCGGATGGTGCGCGAGACTCGGCTGACACTCGACTCGCTGATCTATCCGTTGTTCGTCGTACCCGGGCGCGGCGTGAAGAATCCAATCAGCAGCATGCCGGGGATTTCGCAGTTGTCGGTCGACGAGGCCGTGAAAGAGGCGCGCGTAGTGTCGGCAGCCGGAATTCCGGCCGTGCTGCTGTTCGCTGCTCCGGCCCAGAAAGATGCCAAAGCCAGCGCGGCGCTGGACCCGAAGGGCCTCGCGGCACAGGCTATTTCAGCCATCAAGGACGCTTGCCCCAACCTCATCGTGTGGGCGGATGTCTGCCTGTGCGGTTCGACCGACCATGGCCATTGCGGCCACGTCACGGCGAAAGGCCAGATAGAAAATGACTCCTCGGTGGAGACTCTGGCGCAGGTGGCACTCAACTACGCGCGAGCCGGCGCGGATGCGGTGGCGCCCAGCGACATGATGGACGGACGGATCCTGGCGATGCGCCATCTGCTCGACCGTGAAGGGCACTCAGGGACGCCGATTGTTTCATACGCGGCCAAATACGCATCATCGTTCTATGGACCGTTTCGCGAGGCAGCTGAATCCGCTCCCGCCTTTGGCGACCGCCGCTCGTATCAGATGGACTCGGCCAACTCGCGCGAGGCTCTGAGGGAGGTCCTTCTCGATGTTGAGGAAGGCGCGGACATGGTGATGGTGAAGCCGGCCGGTGCGTATCTCGACATCATCCGGCAGGTGCGCGATGCCGTGAACCTGCCGGTGGTCGCCTACCAGGTGTCAGGCGAGTTCAGCTTGATCAAGGCAGCCGCCGAGCGCGGTTGGATTGACGAGAAGGCCGCGGCGCTCGAGACCCTCACAGGTATCAAACGCGCTGGCGCCGACCTGATCATCACGTACTTCGCGCCGAAGATGGCTGAGTGGTTGGCAGCATGAGCACCCCAACATCGGCGCCCCCAGCGGACGGCACGGCGACCACGGCGCCCCAGGCGCCTCGGGCGGTCGGCGCGGCACCCCGCGCTCCCGCGGCGACGCCCGGCGCCGCAGCCGCTGGCGTGCAGTCCCCCTTCCTGGCCGCCTGCCGCGGCCAACCGGTCTCCCACACACCCATCTGGGTCATGCGCCAGGCCGGCCGCTACCTGCCTGAATATCGTGAGCTGCGCGCCAAGGTCGACTTTGAGTCACTGACTCGCAAGGCGGAGCTGGCGGCGGAAGTCACTTTGCAACCGTTGCGGCGCTTCGAGCTCGACGCGGCCATCCTGTTCAGTGACATCATGACGCCGCTGCAGGGCATGGGCATCGACCTGTATTTCGATCCCGGCCCGGTCGTGCGCAACCCCATCCGTACTGACGCCCAGATCGACGCATTGCCGCTTCTGCAACCCGACCGCGACGTGCCGTTCGTGCTCGATTCAATCAAGCTCATCAGGCCCGAGCTGCCACGGGGCGCGCCCCTCATCGGTTTCGCAGGCGGCCCGTTCACCCTGTTGTGTTATCTCGTCAGCGGCAAGCCGTCGAAGGAATTCGGCGTCGCGCGCTCCTTCCTGTATGCACAGCCGGAGTCGGCCGAACGTCTGTTGGACCACCTCGGCGACGCGATGGCCGCGTACTTGGGCGCCCAGGCCGCGGCCGGCGCCCAGGCACTGATGATGTTTGAATCGTGGGCCGGCCTGCTGGCGCCGCGCGAGTTCAACCGGTTCGCCTTGCGTGCGGTCCGTCGGACGATGTCGAAGTTGCGCCAGCAAACAGACGTGCCGTTGATTTACTACGTCAACCAGGGCTCAGCCCTCATGCAGAGCGTGGCCGACCTGGATGTGGACGTGATCGGCGTGGACTGGCGCTCGCCGCTCAGCGAATGCGCCCGCCTCCTGGGTCCCAACAAGTCGGTGCAGGGCAATCTCGATCCGGCGGCGTTGTTTGCCTCTCCCGGAGAGCTGAAACGCAGCATCGAAATCGTGCTGCAGGAAGGCCGTGCGGCCCGCGGGCACATATTCAACCTGGGCCACGGAATCTGGCCGGAAACGAGCCCGGATGCGGTGGCGCGTCTCGTTGACTACGTGCATGAGAGCACCTCCAAATGACAATGGACATGGCCGCGCCCGCGGGCGATTACTTTCGTGACCTGCAAAGCCGCATCTGCTCGGCGTTCGAGGCGTTTGAAACCGACCACCGCTTCGAGCACCGCTCGTGGAGCAAGCCCGAAGGCCATCGATTGCAGGGCGGGGGTGAGTCGCGCCTGATGCGCGGCCGGGTGTTCGAGAAAGTCGGAGTCAACTTCAGTCATGTGTGGGGTGTGTTCTCACCCCAGGCGCGCGGCCAGGTGCCCGGTTCGGAAGAGTCCGAGGGGCGTTTTGTGGCGTGCGGCATTTCGCTCGTGGCGCATATGACCAACCCCTACGTGCCGGCGGTTCACATGAACCTGCGCTATCTGCACACGAGTCGTGGCTGGTTTGGCGGCGGTTCGGATCTGACTCCAACCTTCCCCATGCCTCAGGATACGAAGGACTTTCACGCAGCACTCGAGGCCGCGTGCAACACCTATCGGCCGGACGCCTACGCCGAATACAAAGCCTGGTGTGATCGGTATTTCTACCTGCCGCACCGGCAGGAACCGCGCGGTGTGGGCGGGATTTTCTTCGACGAGCTGGCGAGCGCGGATGTGGCGGCGGACTTTGCCTTTGTCAAAGCCGTGGGTGAAGCCTTTCTAGGCATCTACCCAACACTGGTCGCGCGCCGGAAGGACACCCCGTTCGATGACGAGGCGCGGCAGAAGCTCCTGGTCAAGCGTGGGCGTTATGTCGAATTCAATCTCGTTTACGACCGGGGCACGAAATTCGGCTTCAGCACGGATGCGGATCCGGAAGCGTACCTGATGAGTCTGCCGCCGCTCGTGAGGTGGTGAGCTGGGTACGCCAACTGGAGGCTTTGGGCCAGAACGCATCCAATTGTTGCGATTTCGCCGCAGCCCAGTGTGCACTGAACACGGAGGGGAGACTTTCGATGGCTTCGGCGGGGGGCTGCCACACCCAGGTTTTTGAGGCTTTCACACTGACTCCTTCCCTTTCTTGTACTCTGTTATAGGGGAGCGATTTAACGCACCCAAAGTTCCCGCCTGATGTGTCGTGTTCCCGAGACAGGCGCCCGACGCTGCGTCGGGCGCCCCATTCGTTCAGCCTTTCCTGGCTGAAGCCACCAGGATGCCCCCATAGCCGTAGCGGATATTGTCGGGACATGGGATTACATGGACGTCCATGCTCCGGCGCGTGAAGCCGTTGGCGAGCAGAGATTCGACGAGATCGTCTTCGGACAGGTCGGCGCCCGGAAACATGCGCTCGCCGACCTTGTAGGCCTTGCAGCGGTACAGCGCGTGGAGAATCAACAGCCCGTTCTCCTGCAAGGTCGATAGCACGTTCGACATGCAGCGCTGCCAGACGGCTTTTTCGTTCGAGACCGCGTCCAGGCAGAACCCTGACACCATCAGGTCGTAGAAGCCCTGCCTTTGCGGACCCAACGGATGGCGCCAACGAGCATCGCTCACGTGCAGGTTGCGGATGACCTTGCGCGTTTGTTCCTCGCGACGCTGGATCCTGGAAACATCGACCGCCTCGTCCCTGCTCTCACAAGCTAGAATGTAGCCTGTGAAGCGATTCCAGTCGGTGTTGGCGCTGGTGGCGGCGACCCACTCGCGCACCTGCGCGAGGTTGTCGGGCAGCCAGTCGGCCATATCGATTCTGAATGCCGAACGGGCTGCCGCGATTGCGCGGTGCAGTGTGGGCCCGCAGCCATATTCCAGCCCACGGCCGAAAGTGTGCCCGACCCGTTTGAGTGTTTCGATCTGGTAGGCCAGCACGGCCTGCTCGTCGGGGAGCACGACCTCGCTGTAATAGGTTTTGAAGTAGTCCTGCGCCTGCCACTGTGAATAGTCCGCTACCGCCGGACTGACGGATGTGCGTTCGCTCAAGGGATGACCTCCTATGTCATTGAACAAAATCCTGGGCGGGACAGCCTATACACTCATGAATCTTGAGATACAGGCTCAGTCAGTGCAGATTGGCTCGATTCGTTTCTGATGAGGCATCGCGCCGCAGCATGCGCCAAATAACAGCCAAGGCAGGCTCCCTGGCAATCCCGGACGAGGCCCAGGTCGGCAGGTGGCAATGGGACATCGGCACACGGGATTTTCGCGTTGATCCGGTGTGGTGTGCTGCACTGCGTCTCAATCCATGCGAAGGGCAATACGCCCTGGAAAGCTGGATGCGTCAGGTTCATCCGGATGATGTCGCCGAGCTCCGCCGCAAGCTCGAGGCCGTGCAGCTCGGGCGGATCGATCGCTTCGACATCGAGTACCGCGTACTGATTGGCGAGTCCCGTTGGATCTGGCTGCTCCAACGCGGCACGGTCGTGGCTGCAGGCCCCGAGGGTCTGCCCGCTCGTGTCGGCGGCATCTGCCTGGAAATCGATGAGCGCAAGCGCGCTGAAGTCGCGCTTCAGGAAAACGAGGCGCGCCTCGCTACGGCCTTGTGGGGTGCGCGAGCGGCCTTCTGGCAGTGGCATGTTGCCACTGATGTCGCCGTGATGAGCCCATTGTGGTTCGCCATGACCGGTTACACCCGTGAGCAGTGGGAATGCATTCCGAATCCCTGGTTCTCGCGCATTCATGGTGAAGACCGGCCCGCCGTGCAGCTTCAGATCCGCAAGCACCTGAGCGGCCAGAGCACCTCCATAGAAGTGGAGTACCGCATTCGTACCGCGAGCGGCGAGTGGAAGTGGATGCTCACGCGCGGCCGCGCGGTTGCCTGGGATTTCGAAGGCAAAGCCACTTCCGCCATCGGTGTCTCTCTGGATATCGATGCACAAAAGCGCGCGGAACGTGAGCTGAGATCGACCGAAACGCGGTTGGAAACGGCTGTCTGGGGCGCCGGCATGGGCCTGTGGGAGTTGGATTTCCGCACCGAGCGCACCCGTTGGTACAGCGACTGGTGCGACCGGTTGGAGCTGCACTCCTGCGAAGGTCCGGACCATGTTGCCCGGTGGGATGCCAACATCCACGCGGACGATGTCTCAACGGCGGTGGCCCGCTTCAGTGACCACGTTGCCGGCAAAGCCGACTACTACGATGCCGAATACCGTATCCGGGATAAGAAAGGCCGTTGGCGCTGGCTGTTTGAGCGCGGCCGTGTAGTTGAACGGGATGTCAACGGCATTGCCTTGCGCATGGTTGGCGTCTGCATGGATATCGAAGAGCGCAAGGAAGCCGAGCTCGAATACATCCGCAGTCAACGTCGCCCTGGAAACGGCGCTGGAAAGTGCGCGCGGCGGAATGTGGGACTGGGATCTCGCGAGCGGCGAAGCCCGCCATGCCGAGCCCTACTACCGTATTCTCGGCGTGGTCCCCAAGCAGGGGATCGCACCTGGGCATTCTGGAACAGGCGCGTGCATCCGGAAGATGCCACGCGGGTCGAGGCCGCGCTCCAGGATGTCATCGCCGGGCGCCGCGAGCTGTATGAAGCCGAGTATCGCCTGCGCCATGAAGATGGCGGCTGGCGTTGGGTTCTCGATCGCGGGCGGGTGCCGGAGCGTGATGCCTACGGTCGCGCCACCCGGATGGTTGGTTTCCTCGTGGAGATCACCGATCGCGTCCATACCCAGGAAGCCTTGCGGCAGAGCGAATTCCGCTATCGCACCGTTGCGCAGATGGCGCCGGGTTATGTGTTTGAGTATCGCTACAATGCGCAAAACCAGCCCGAGCCGGTATGGGCCAGTGACGGCATGCAGGCGATTTTCGGCTGTTCTTTTGAAGATCGGCAGGGTCATTGGGATTCATTGATTGACGAGGAGTGGAAACCGATCGTTGCGGCGCGTCACCAGCGCATCCTGCAAGGCGAGCCGCAGGCGGGCGAGGCCCGCATCCACACCATCCACGGCGAGAGCAAGTGGTTGTATGTTAGTACGCTGCCGGTACGCGACCCGCAGACCGGCGCTGTCACCGGAGTCCTCGGTTCCGCCTATGACATCACGACCCGCAAGCTCGCCGAGCAGGCTGTGCGGGAGTCCGAAGCAGTCCTGAGAGCGGTAACGGAGAACACACCGGATTGGCTTTTCCTCGTCGACGAGTCGCTGCGCGTGCGCTTCATGAACCGCCAGTTCGGTGAGCTGCGCCACGAGGAGGTCGTGGGACGGAGCCTCCTGGAATTCATTCCTGAGGCGCATCGGGCCCACGTGGAAGAAATGTATCGCGGCGTGCTCGGCACGGGCGCGCCGGCCCGCTTCGAGCTGCGTCATCCGGGCTCCAACAACACACACGAGCATCGGGTCGTTCCGGTCATTGACAGCGGCGTGATTCGGTCGCTAACTGTTGCCGTGACGGACGTAACTGAAAGGAAGCGGGCCGAAATTGCCTTGCGCGAGTCACAGATGACGCTGCAGACGGTCGCCGCGAGCTCGGCCGACTGGCTGGCCCTGTTCGATCGGCAGCGCCAGTGTGTGTTTCTGAACCGCGCCATGCACGGGGTGCCGCCGGACGGCTGGATCGGGGCGCCAGTAGAGGATTTTGCGCCGCCGGCCGACCGTGCCTACATGCATGAGATATTCGAGCATGTGATGAACACGGGCGAGCCGCGCGACTTCGATCAGGTGATCATCGATCCAAAACGCGGACCTCGTTACCTCGAGTTGCGGGCCCGCGCGGTCCAGGCCGATGGCCGCATCTTCGGCGCCGTGGTGAACATCACAGAAGTTACCGAGCGGCACGCCCAGCAGGACGCGCTGCGCACGCAGGCGCGGATCCTCGAGACCATGCGCGAAGGCGTGGTGCTCATTGACTCGACCACGCATCTGATCACACTCACCAACGCGACATTCGATAAGATGTTCGGCTTTGGCGCCCTGGAGCTGCTGGGGCGATCCATCGATCCGCTGTTCAGCATGCCTGCATTGCAGCGCAAGCGATTCGAGCGGACGCTGCGGGACAACGGCGAGAACGGCGAGGTCGTGCCGGTCGAGTTTGAATGTCAGCGCAAGGACGGCTCACGTTTTGTGGCCACCTGCGTCATTACCCCGTTGCGCATCAGTGGAACCGAGCGCTGGCTCGCGGTGTTGAATGACGTCACCGAGCGCAAGCGCCTGGAGCGGGAGATTATTGAGATTTCCAATCGCGAGCAGCAGCGGATCGGCAGCGATCTGCACGACGGGCTCGGCCAGGACCTGACGGGGATCGCCTTGATGCTGCGGGGAGTGGCCGCGCAGTTGCGCAAGGAAGGGTCGGCCGCGCGAGTGGATGTGGAGGAAGTGATAGGACTGGTCAACAACGCCATCGAGAGCACCCGGTCGCTCGCTCGCGGCCTGTCGCCGGTGAGCGGCGAACGCGGCGGGCTCGCGGCGGTGCTGCAAACGCTCGCGGCTCGTGCCAGCGAACGTTACGGAGTCCATGTTGATTTCAACGCGAGCTTTGTTGAGCCGTTGCGTCTGAGCGAGACGTCCGCGACGCACGTGTATCGAATTGTTCAGGAGGCGCTCACCAACGTCATCCGGCACAGCCGGGCGAGCGATGTCACCGTCAGCCTGGAAACTTCGGGCGGCGAGTTGCATCTGCGGGTAGATGACAATGGCCGCGGCTTTGAGCAGGTGACGCCGGAGGAGTACGAAGGGTTGGGATTGAAGATCATGCGCTATCGTGCGCAAATGCTGGGTGGCGATCTGATACTCGAGTCAGGAACACATGGCGGCGCCTGCGTGCGCTGCTCGTGCCCGTTGGATGGTTCCCAGGAGGGAAACCGAGTGGAGCGTGAATCCGCACCCCGGACTTCGGGGCCCGCGCCGCATTGATTGCCCGGGTGCCTCAGGTCCAATGTCCAAGTCCCTTGGCGGCTAGCCGTTCATGAAAGTCCCCTCACGCATGCCGGGTTTTTCGGGTGTCACCGCACAACGACGTGTGTTGATCGTCGATGACCATCCGATTGTTCGCCAGGGCTTGCGCCGCATGATCGAGCCCGAGCCCGATCTCGTGGTGTGCGGTGAGGTGCAGACGGAACGCGAGGCTCGCGCGGCAATCCGGGCTCTGGCACCCGATGTGGTCATTGTTGACATATCGTTGGCCCAGGGCGATGGCCTCGAGCTCGTCCGCGATGTGCATGCGCAGCGTCCGAAGCTGCCGATGCTGGTCCTCTCCATGCACGATGAGTTGATTTACGCCGAGCGGCTGCTGGCCGCCGGCGCGAGTGGTTACATAATGAAGCAGGCGGCATCCGAGCAGCTTCTGATCGCCCTGCGTAAAGTGCTCGAGGGCGAGACCTACCTGAGTGAATCGCTCGCCGGCAACCTCGGTCGGATCGAGGGAGGCAGTGGTGGGGTCGGGTTCGGGGCCGATCCCATCGACCGGCTCAGCAACCGTGAGCTGCAGGTGCTGAGCCTCATTGGCCGGGGCCTCTCCTCCCGCGAAGCGGCTGAAGCCCTGGGGCTCTCCGTGAAGACGGTCGAGACCCACCGCCAGAGCTTGAAACGCAAGCTCAACCTGGCGACCAATGCCCAGTTGCTGCAGTACGCCATCAATTGGTATGCCAGCCGCAGCACCCCCTGCGGCGGCTTCCCCTGAGCCGCCGGATCCCCCGGTCTGATTTAAACCCTTCATACTCCTGTAGCCTCTAACTAAACGAATGAAAGAGGCAGGGCGGCAGGAATCTACGGTCGATTGGGAAGGCGCGCTCATTCAGCGTGCCCGGTCCGGGGATACCCGCGCCTTCGAGAGGCTCTACCGCGAGCATGCCAGCCGGGTTTACGGCTTGTGCCTGCGGATGACCCGGGACCCGGCCCTGGCCGAGGATTGCACCCAGGAAGCGTTCATCAACGCCTGGCGCGCCCTCGACCGGTTCGAGGACCGCAGCTCAATGGCCACCTGGCTGCACCGGATTGCCGTCAACGTGGTCCTGGGCAAGCGGCGCAAGGCCACCCCCGCCATGGTCGATTGGGACAGCCTGGCGCCGGCGGGCGAGGATGAGCCGATTGAGAGTGAGTGGACCTTGGAATCACCGCTCGAGGTGAATGACATCGAGGCAGCGATTGGTGGTTTACCGGATGGTGCGCGGGACGTTCTGGTGTTGTATGCGATCTATGGTTATTCACATTCCGAAGCGGCAGCGATGCTCGGCGTCGCGGAAGGGACCTGCAAGGCGCAATTGCATCGCGCGCGCGGCCTGCTACGCGACCGGCTCGGAGTGGAGGTAGGTTGATATGAGTGGCAATGACAAGCGCAGGATCAGCTCGCTTCGCGACCTGCCGCAGGAAATCGCCCCTCCACGGGATCTGTGGAAAGGCATCGAGGCGCAGATTGCCGCCGAGCGCAAACCGGCCGGCGAGACTGCGGCCACCCGTTCCCCGCGTGCTGTCCCATTGCGGGTGTTGGCGGCCGCTGCTGTCATAGTTGCGTTGGCTGTAGGTGTCTGGATTGGGCGGGTGATGATGCCGGTATCCGGTGGAGTGGCAACACCCATCACCGCAAACAACCATCCGTCCGATGAGCCGGGCGCGTTCCACGCGGCGTATGTAATGGGTCCGAAGTACATCAATCAGCGTGCCCAGCTGGTCAAAGATCTCGAATCGCGCCTGGATCACCTGCCGGCGCCCTCACGGGCCAAAGTGCTGGCGAGCCTCAAAGCCATCGATGACTCGAAGCGTGACCTGGAAAGAGAGCTCGGCAAGGACCCGAGCAACGCATTGCTACAGGAGTTGCTCGTCAACACTTACCAGGATGAGATGCGCGTGCTGACTGCCGTGCACGAAGCCGGCAGACCCGGCGAGGGGATCTGATCATGTTTACTCGTACGCAGGCCTGGTTGTTGGTCGCTGCCTGTGCCGTCACAGGCTTGGCGCACGCTGCAGAATTCGAGCGCCGGATCGCGGTGCAGCCGCATGGCTCGGTCGACATCACCAACGTGGCCGGCAGGATTCAGGTGTCAGGTTGGGACAACCAGGAAGTGGAAGTCCGCGGCGACCTGGGGCCGGGTGTCGAAAGAGTCGATGTCAACACGGATCACGGCCACACGAGCATCAAGGTGCGCGTCCCCAATTATACTTTCAGGAACGCCTCCGCCGACCTCGTCATCCGGGTTCCACGCGACAGTGAGTTGGATATCTCCGGTGTCAGCGCCGATGTCATCGTCAAGGATGTCGAGGGCGAACTGATGGCCAAGACGGTCAGTGGCAATGTCAACGCCGATACGTTCGGACGGAACACGGAAATCAAGACAGTCAGCGGCGATGTTGAGTTGCGCGGCAAGGCGAAGGATGCCGCCGGCAGCGCCGACATCCATATCACCACCATCAGCGGCAACATCCGCGTCGATCGGGCCGGTGGCGACCTCGAAGCCACGACCGTCAGCGGCGAAGTCAATCTCAAACTGGAGCCGTCACGCAGCATCCGCCTGCGCTCCACGTCGGGCGATTTGGAGTTCGAGGGGAAGCTCGTAAAAGGCGCCACAGTGGATGCGGAGTCGGTCAGTGGTGGGCTGACGGTCCGCGCCAGCCACGAAGGCACCCTGGACTACCAGGTGAGCACGTTCAGCGGCGATATCACGAACTGCATGGGGATCGAGTCCGAGCGTGTCAGCAAGTACGGACCCGGCCGCCGGTTGAATGGCACACGCGGCAATGGCTCGGAAGAGGCGCGCATCCGCCTGAAGACGATGAGCGGCGACGTGGAGTTGTGCGATAAGAGCTGACCGCGGCGTGTGTCAGCTTGCAGCGCTGCGGGCAGGGTGCAGCGGGGCAAGGTGCAGCGGGGCAGGGTGCAGCGGGGCAGGGTGCAGCGGGGCAGGGTGCAGCGGGGCAGGGCGCTGCGGGGCAGGGCGCTGCGGGGCAGCGCGCTTGCGGTCGGGGCGCTGCGGGCCCTGGTGGGGCAGCCGGTTACTGCTGTGCCAAATCTGACAACGACGGCCGCTGCAGCCCCAGGGCGCTCGCCGCCTTCTGCAGCGACAACACCAGGTCCTCGCTCGTCGCACGGACCTTGTCTGAATCAACATCCGCCAAGCTCTTCGGCTGCAGCGCGACCTGCAGCTCCTTGATCCGGTCACTCGTAGCGCTCGCCAGCGCCGGCTCCCGCGCCTCGAGCTCCGATTCAAACACGAGCCGATAAGCCGCCGCGATTCCATCAACGTTGTTGCGCATGTCATCGAGTGAAGTACCGCTGAAGCGGGACTCGCCGCCGTCGGCCTTGCTCTCGCCGATTTCATACGCGAGCTTGGCGGTTCCTTCCAACATCCCCTGACCCGTCAACGGCGTGGCGCGAACCATCATCTTCAGGTTGGAGAGGTGGAAGATCAGGGCGTCGGTGGCAGGTAGGACATCCATTTGCTGCGCACCGAACAAGCGGGCCTCAATGAAATGAAAACCGTCCACGGCGCTGGGCCAGCTGTCGATTGCGGCATCCAGCTCCGACGTAAAACCGCTTGTGAAAACTTCAGATCGCTCCCACCCCACGCGCGCGGCAATCCAGGCCTTCTTCGCGCCCTCGAGGTCTTTCGCAATGATGCGCTCGCGCATGGTCTGCGCACCCGTCAGGCATTGATCAACGGACGCTGCCAATTCGGGCCGGTAGCGCTCCGCCGCCTTATCCAGCGTCCCCTGCGCAGTTGATTGCGCACAAAGTGACACGGCCATCAGGAGTCCGGCACAGCCAAGCCTGACATTTTTCTGGGTTCTCATCGCGCACATAACTAACCGTGATGTGTGACGGTTGTGTGACGGGCCAAACCTCGAGAACTATCAAGGGCTGGTGGCGGGGAACCAACAGTCGAGGGGGCTGCAACAGAAATGCAACGCGTGACGCCTACAACGCAACACCAGCAGCGCCACAAAACCCTGCCGCGCTCTCGGGTTCGATCCCAATTTTCGGTGGCCCGCGCCACCCAACCAACTCTTTCGGGGAGAGGATTGTGAAATCACAGCATTCCAAGTCCATGATTGCCGCATTTGTGGCAAGTGCCGTCATGGCGGCCGGCTGTGCCGCGCCCATACTGGCAAATTCAGCTCAACCGGATAACCACGGTGGCGCGACCCGCACGCCCATCAAGCACGTTGTTGTTATTTTCGGCGAAAACGTGAGCTACGATCACTACTTCGCGACTTATCCGCACGCGAAGAACACCGAGCAACCCGTTTTCAAGGCAGCTGCCGATACACCGGGCGCCAATGGCCTGAGTGCGGGGATGCTCACGAACAATCCCAACCTCTTCAATCCGAAGCGGCTGGGCCGCGAAGATGCCTACTCATGCTCGTTCAACCACGACTACACGGCTGAGCAGAAGGCTGCCGACGGCGGCCTGCTGGACAAGTTCGTGCAGGCGACTTCGCGGGTCAGCGCAGGCTGCGCCACCGATGGTTCGAGCGTGATGAACTACTTCGATGGCAACACCGTGACGGCGCTGTGGAACTACGCACAGCACTTCTCAATGAACGACAACTCGTTCGACACCAACTTCGGACCGTCCACGGTCGGTGCGCTCAACTTGATCTCAGGACAGACCGGCAACGCCCGCCTGGCTACCTCATTCGCTCAGGGCAAGGTCTCGGGGTTCAAGCCGGTCACGGTGACAGGTGATCCGGACCCGGCACTGGATGATTGCGGTGCAGACGCCGGTGGTACGGCCACAGGCAAGGGCACTGTCGAGTTGGAAGGCCGCAACGTCGGTGACCTGCTGAATCTGAAGGGTGTCACGTGGGGTTGGTTCGAAGGCGGCTTCGCCGCAACCTCCCCGGCAGTCGTAGGTTCTGACGGCAGCACCACGACTCCGGCGAAGTGCGCACAGTCGCACATCGGCCACCAGTACAGCGAAAACGGCAAAGTTCTCCTGACAGTCCCGAACCCAACCATCAATCCGGGTGCGGACATCCACGTCGCGGTGACTGACTACTCGCCGCACCACGAGCCGTTCCAGTACTACGCGTCGACGCGCAACCCGCATCACATCGCGCCGCTGAACGTGGCTGAGATCGGTCACAACGGCCAGGCCAACCACCAGTACGACATCACCGACTTCTACAAGGCGTTGTCGGCCCACAACCTGCCGGCTGTTTCGTACGTGAAGGCCGCGCGGTATGAGGACGCGCATCCGGGCAATTCCGACCCGCTGACCGAGCAGGTCTTCATTGTTCAGGTGCTCAACGCCCTGCAGCAGTCGCCCGAGTGGAAGGACACGGCGGTGTTCATTCAGTACGACGACTCTGACGGTTGGTACGACCACGTCACGGGCCCGATCGTGAATCCGTCCGCGAATGCGAGCGGCGTGGATGATGACAGCACGAACGCAAACGACTCGTTCATTCCGACAATTCCGTTGTCGAAGTCCACGGCCCCTGCCAATTCAAGTGCCATCACGACGTCAGGCATCTGCGGCTCTCCGTCCACGAGTGGCAGCGCGTTGGCGGCTCGTTGCGGCTACGGTCCGCGTCTGCCGTTCCTGGTGCTCTCACCCTGGGCGAAGCAGAACTATGTGGATCACACCCTGACCGACCAGACCTCCAGCCTGCGCTTCATTGAGCAGAACTGGGGCCTGGAGTTCGTCGATGAGCAGCAACCGGCCGCCGGCGCGGGCTCCTTCGATCGCGTGGCCGGTTCCGTGCTGAGCATGTTCGACTTCGACAGCAATCCGGAAAACAAGAAAGCCTTGATTCTGGATCCGCTGACGGGCACACCCGCCAAGAAGTGGTAAGTTGAATGAGAGTGGGGAAGGCAGTCCGGTCGTGCGCGCTTTGGCTGACATGCCTGCCTTCCCTCGGGATCTGTGCCCTGCCGGGGGGAACCTCCTCCCCTTGGGCACCGATCTCGGTGACGCGGCGTTCGATCGGCCGCGCGAGGTGTTCCGCTCCGAGAGCGCAGGCGGTCACAAGTCCTACATGGTTGTGTTGGGCGATGTTGCGTTCAGCTCCCCCAAGCTGCTGGGGGGTGTCGCTCGGCAGTCGGGTATCAGTTGCGGTACCTGTCACGTGAATGGCGCATCCAATTCGCAGTTCTACATTCCCGGGCTCTCCACCCGCCATGGCAATTTCGATACCACCAGCGCGGTCTTCAATCCGAAGACCGACGACAGTGCGCTGGATCCGCTGACCATTCCCAGTCTGCGCGGCGCCCACCTGTTGGCTCCGTACGGCCATGACGGCCGAACCAACTCGTTGCGCGATTTTGTGCGCAATGTGGTTGTCAATGAATTCTCGGGTCCCGAGCCCTCACCCCAGGTGTTGGATGCGCTCGTGGCCTATGTTGACGATATCGACTTTGTGCCGAACCCGCGCCTGGGTGCCGGCGGCCGGCTCGCCGGTGAGGTGTCCCGGCAGGAAAGACACGGCGAGAAGCTGTTCAACCGCCCGTTTCCGCACGACCCCACATTGAGTTGCGCGGGTTGCCACCAGCCGGCCGAAGCCTTCGTGGACCATCGACAGCATGATGTCGGCTCAGGCGGGTTGTTCAAGACGCCGACGCTGCGCAACGCCAATTTCAACGCGCCGTACTTCCACGACGGCCGGTTCGACAGTTACGAGCAAGTCATCGATCACTTCAACAGGACGTTCGAGCTGGGCTTGTCGGCTCGCGACCGGGCGGATCTAACCGCCTATCTGAAAGCCGTTGGCGACGGTGATCGCGGTGTGACGGCGGATGATGTGCCCACGCGCATCAAGGAGTGCACCGACTTCGCCACGGCGCTCGACACGGCGATCCCACAGCACGATGCGGCTGCCGCTACATTGGTGGTGGACACGTTGGACCGGGAATGGCGTGAGCTCACTGAGAAATTTCCGGAGCCGAAGGACACCGCCGTGAGCGGTGGCCTGGAGCAAAGAACCAAGGCGCGCATGGCTGCCAAGGCGATGGTGCTGGCGTTGCGCGAAGTTGCGCGCGCCTTGGACGAAGGGCAGTTCGATGAGGCCGCGGCAGCGCTCGGTCGCTATCGCGAGCGGATGCCTGCGACGGTGGCCTCCATGGAGGCGGCCAAACCCTGGTCGCTGTTTGATCGGCCGCTGCACGATAAGCATTTTGCCGCCATGCAGACGTTGTTGGAGGTCGGCGCGGTCAAGACGAACTGAGCGCGATTTCTGGCTGATATTCGGCAGTCAGGTAAGGTACATGGTGAAAATCGCGTATCTGCGCAATGCGCTCGCCCTGGATTGTCAGCTCCACAAAATTGCCGGTAGGCAAAACCAGCAGCCCTTCGCGCCCTTCGAACCGGGCGGGAATGACGCGCCATCCGGACATGCCGGCATAGTTGCTGAAATAGAGGCCGACTTCCTTGCGGCCTCTGCGGCTGACGACGTCCATCACTTCCAGGCGCACATCATCAATGAGCATGTCTCTGACAGCATCCCAGTTGCGGTCATTGAACAGTTGGGCGTAGCGGTGGACCGTTGGCGAGACTTCAACCCAGGCCGCCTCCGGCTGCGCCGCGATCGCTTTGAGCCGGGTCCGGCCCCGATGCAAAGCAGCCTTCACGGCGGGCAGGGTGAGATCCAGGCTGAGGGCAATATCCTCCAGGGAGTAATCCAACACGTCCTTGAGGATCACGCAGCTTCGTTGGCTCGGTGCCAGCTCCTGAAACCGCGCCAGCGCGAGTGTGATGGCCTGCTCGCGGGGCAACAGATTCCCCGGATCCGAGTCGGTGTCGGAAGCTTCTTCCTGGCTTTCGAGCGGCGCGGCTGCACGCCGCATGCGCAAATAGTCGAGCGCTCGATTGTGCGCAATTCGAAACAACCATGAACGCAGGGCGGGGGGATTCTGGAGCGCGGACAGCTCGTAGTAGCCGCGCGCGAGAGTCTCCTGGACCACATCCTCACCGTCAATGACCGAGCCCACCATGCGGGAGCAATAGCGGTGCAAGTCCGGACGAAGCGTTGCCACGAGCGCCAGGAAGTCCTTTCGGGCTTGCTGGAGCTGTGGCAACGTTGTGTTGGCTGGCGTTGTGCTCATGCCGCCTTGGATTGTGCAACCGCCGCCTGGCCCGCGCGGACCCAGTGCTCCGCCTGCCTCATCCGCTCGAAGTAGCTGCGGATGTGACGGAACGGAGTGAAGTCGTATGGGACCTTGTCGATGTAAGGCTCGAACGTGGCCATGGAGTAGTCCGCCACCGTCAGCCGCTCATCGACCAGGTATTTTCTGCCCTTCATATGAGCATCGAGCACCGGCGCGAAGCGGTCCAGTGTCGCGCGGCCCTGCGCGAGCAGTACCTCATCGGCAGGCCCCAGATCGCGCTTCGGTTTGACCACCGTCTCCCATGCGAGTGTGCTCAGCGCGGCATTGAAGTAAAGGCCTTCCCAACACTGCCAGCGGGTGATGTCCGCACGGAGGCGCGGGCTCCTGGGAAACAGGTCCGTGTTGCCCACCTGTTCGCAAAGATATTGCATGATCGCAGTCGTCTCCCACAGGACGAAGTCGCCGTGCTCGAGTGTTGGCACCTTCGCATTGGCGTTGAGCGCAAGATACTGGGGCAGTTTCAGCTCGCCTTTGAAGAAATCGTAATGGCGGAATTCGACCGGCAGCCCCAGGTGGGAAATGACGGCGTGGACCCGACGATGATTGGGGTGAGGCGGCAATCGTGTGCAGGATCATGAGAGATACTCGGTGGCGGAAGATGCCACTAAGACGATTGGGAGGGCGAAAAGGATTCGGTCGGTGTCGGATTGGCGCGCCCCGCGCGTCCTTGGGTATTCAGAAAACTACGGGTTCCTTTTGAATCAAGGAGATACGCAATGGCTGAGCTGGTATCCGCAGTCACGCTGGCACAGAAGAACGAGACTCGCTTTCCCAATGAGTCGGCGGAGTATCGCCGGGCACGCCAGGCCCTGCTGGCGGAGGAGATTGAGCTCAGGCGTCACATTGAGCGTGTAGCCGAGCAGCGGCGGGCGCTGCCCCTGGGCGGTGAGGTGCCCAAGAACTACGCGTTCATTGGCGAGAATGGCCCCGTCACGCTTCGCGACCTCTTCGGCGACAAGCAGACGCTCGTAACCTACAGCTATATGTTCGGACCGCAGCGCGAGCGGCCTTGCCCCATGTGCACCTCGCTCCTGGGTGCCTGGAATGGCGAGGCTCGCGATATGGAGCAGCGGGTGGGCCTGGCGGTGATTGCACGCTCGCCCATCGAGAAGTTGGTTGCCTTCAAGAAAGAGCGCGGTTGGCGGGACTTGAAGTTGTATTCAGATCCCAGTGGCGAGTTCAGTCGCGATTATTTCGCGATTGCGCCGGATGGCTCGGACATCCCGGGGCTCAACGTTTTTACGCTGCGGGACGGCAAGGTCCACCACTTCTGGAGCGGCGAGATGGGCTTTGACCAGGCCGATCCCGGGCAGGACCCGCGCGGCGCGCCGGATCTGATGCCCCTCTGGACCGTATTGGACTGCGTGCCCGAGGGGCGCGGCAAGGACTGGTATCCGAAGTTGGATTACGGCCGGTAATTACGCCGGCGGACTGCCGATCACGGGGGTGGGTTTCGGCTCATCCCCGCCCACCCAGCGATACACGAACCCGGCCACCACGGCACCGGCCAGCGGAGCCACCCAGAACAGCCACAATTGCGCCAGCGCCCACCCGCCCACAAACACGGCCGGTCCGGTGCTGCGCGCCGGATTCACCGATGTGTTGGTGACCGGAATGCTGATCAGGTGAATCAGCGTCAGGCACAGGCCGATGGCAATGGGAGCGAATCCCTTGGGTGCATTGCCATGGGTTGAGCCGAGGATCACGAACAGAAAGCCAAAGGTCATGACGAATTCGGTCACCAGGCAGGCCACGAGGTTGTAGCCCCCGGGCGAATGCTCGGCATAGCCGTTCGAAGCGAACCCGCCCGCCAGATCGAAACCGGGGTGACCGCTGGCGATCACATACAAAATGCCCGCTCCGACAATGGCGCCGAGCACCTGGGCAATGATGTAGGGAACCAGGTCTTTGGCCGGAAATCGTCCGCCCGCGCACAGGCCCAGCGACACGGCCGGATTGAGATGACACCCGGACACATGACCGATGGCGTACGCCATGGTGAGAACCGTCAGTCCGAATGCCAGGGAGACTCCGACGAACCCGATACCTAGCGCCGGAAACGCAGCCGCGAGGACGGCACTGCCGCAGCCGCCGAGAACCAACCAGAGTGTGCCGATGAATTCGGCCGTGAGACGTTGGCCAATCTGCATGGTGAAGTCCCTGGGTTGATTATTGGTTCTTCCTGCCGATGGTAAGGGCACGGGCCCGGTATTGTCTACCGGGCCCGGTCATGCGCAAATATCACGTGGTCAGCGGCGTCAGAGTCAGCTCGACGCGCCGGTTGGCCGCCCGGCCTTCAGGGGTCGAGTTGTCGGCCACGGGGCGTGTCTCTCCCGCGCCGATTGTTACGACGCGGTTGCTCGCCAGCCCCTGGCTCTCCAGGTACTGCGCTACCGAGTTCGCGCGCTGCTCCGAAAGCTGTTGGTTGTACTGCGCGCTACCGGTGCTGTCAGTATGACCGGCCACCTCGACCACCGTCTTGTTGTACTTCTTGACGACGATGTTGACTGAATTGAGAACCTTGTAGAACGACGGGTCCAGCTCGGCGCTGTTGGTTTTGAAGGTAATATTACCGGGCATGTTGAGCGTGATGTTGTCGCCCATGCGCGTCACGCTGACGCCGGTTCCCTGCAGATTGTGCCGAAGCTCGGCTTGCTGGCGATCCATGTAGTTGCCGATGGCTCCGCCGGCCAGCGCACCCACGCCGGCTGCGATCAAGGCGTTCTTGCGGTGCGCCGCAGCGTCGCCTCCGGTGAGCAGGCCGACCACGATACCCGTCGCGGCGCCGATTCCTGCGCCTTTGGTCGTATCGCTGATCTTCTTGTCCCCCGTATACGGGTCGTAGGTGTAGCAGCCTGTCAAGGTGAAGCACAGGACCAGTGCTGTGATGGCAGTACGCTTCATTCAGTCTTCCTTCTCGCCAGATTGGCCGGGGGGCGAATATTAAGGAATCTGAACTTGGGTGTGTAGGCTCTTGCGCGCAAGACATAACGCGTGACGTCTGTCGCCGGACCCAGACGCCCGCGGATTTTCTGTTCCTGGAATCGTCAACCGCCCGCCGCGAGCCACGCTGTGGGGGTTACCAACACCGTAGGAACTGAAGGTCGTCATGCTGAATCAAACAGTCAAGTTGATTATCGCCGCCTCGCTCGCCGGCTCCCTGGCAGGATCGCTCGTCGCTTGTGGCGGCGGCTCCGGCGCGACCGGCACCCCCAGTGCAACATCAACGAGTGTGTCGCAGACAGCCAACATCCCGTTGGTTGTCAGTGATGCCTCGTCGGAAGATTGGGCGACCATCGGCGTCAAGGTGTTGAGCATCGCGTTGACGCCGCAGGGAGGTGGGAGCTCCGTCACGGTTTATACGGCTCCCACGCCTGCTCCCATGATCAATCTCGAAGCGCTGGATCAGCTCGGCGAGATACTGGGCAATGTCAGCATCCCAGCCGGTACCTGCACCGGCGCGACGCTCACGGTCGCCGGTAATGCGGGCGACGTTGCGCTCACAGTCGCTGCGGACCCGCAAGCAGGGTTCGGTGCCCCGGCCGGATCGACCATCGATCCGGGTAACATTCATATCCAGGGGACGCAGGGCACGTCGCCCAACCTCACTGTGCCCGTCAAAATCACGTTTGATTCGCCGCTGGTAGTCAGCAGCACACAAACGAATGCATTGGATCTCGAGTTCGATCTCGGCCATCCGGCGTTCATTGTCGGACATACTCCTCCCGGCAGCACGGATACTCGCTGGGCCGTGAATTTCGACGGTCCGGTGCATCGGACCCGGATAGACGATCTGACTCGCCTGGTTTTACGTCACTCTTTCGGCTCCGTCACCGCGGTCTCCTCAGATGGTACTTCGCTGACAATGACGAAGGAGATGCCGACGCTGCCGGTCGTGAGCCCGGAGACCGCGGTGGCCACCGGCCAGTCCCTGCAGATTCTGGCGGATGCCACCAACGGGACGTTGTTCTATGACCTCGATGCCAAGACGAGCGTGACTCTCAAGAGCTTCTCCAGCGAGAGCGCGTTGGTCGGGAAGTTCGTGCGGGTCGCCGCTCGCTATCAGGCTGATGGCACGCTGGTTGCCACGCGCGTTTGGGCCAGCTCGCAATTCAATAGCGTATGGCTGAGCCCGGAAGGTCACGTGTTGCACGTGGACGCTGCCAACAGTGTCTTCCGCGTGGCCACCGAATCGGGCACTTCGGTGCCTGTCACCGTCGACTCCGGCACGCAGTTCTACTTTCGTGCGCCTCAGTCGGGGTTGGCGGATGCCACTGCGATCGGCTCCGGCCCGGGTTTCCTGACGAGTCAGAATCTGGTTCGCGGATTCAAGGTCCACGTCAGTGTGGTGGATCCCCTCGCCACGCCGCTCGTTGCGCAGAGTGTGGACATTGAAACTGCCGTGTATGATGGGAAGATCTCTGGCGCCGATACAACGGGATTCACTTACACGCGGAAGTTCGCCACTGTCACGGATAACTACAGCGTCACGCTGCCTTACATCGCCGCTGCAACCCTCAATGGCAAGGATTCCAACGGCAATGCCATCACCGGCTTCAAGTGGTGGGACTTTGCCTACCCCACGCTGGTAACGAGTGGCTCCAATGCGATCACTCAGTTTGTTGCCGCGACCAACGCCGGTGTCAACTTCGGCGGCACAGCCGGCACGGTCTCCGCCTGGGGCGCGTCGACTGCGATCTGGGGTGATACCGCCAATCCGCAAGGATGGTCCGCCCGGCAGGCGATTCTGGTTCCGACGCCGTTGCCGATAGGCGTCGTAGCGGCGGGATACGCATCGGGCGCGTTCTCGATGAGCGTCGCCGGTGGTACAACACCAGCCATCATCGATGTCGGAACGGCTTCCGGGTCAGCCACACTGGTTTATCAGGTAGACCGGACCGGTGGTGTTGTGACTGTCAGCTCGATCGACGTCACCACCAGCGCTGGTCTGACGTCAATGACGAATGGGTTGACGACTGGCGCGCCCGTGAAAGTCTACGGAGTGCCGCAGGCTGACGGTACATTCAAGGCGGATGTGCTGTTGTACTACACGGGGGAGATGCCGAGCGCAGCGGCGATCGAGTGAGCTGAAGTTAAAGGCGCCGCGAGGGGAAATGTCGACCTCCTCGCGGCAGCGTGCTCAGCCGCGCTTTCTGACGGAGATGACGTTCGCCGTGTATCGATCTCCCCGCAGCCACGAATGGCTGTGCTCGATCGCTATACGGCGCGCGTCGTAAGTAGTCTCACGGACAAACAATAAGGGGCTGCCCACGGAGGTTTCGAGCTTGCGCGCCTGTTCCTCCGTGGCGGCCGTTGCCCCAATCTCTTCCTCCGCCCAACTCAACGTCCGTCCGTATGACTTCTCAAAGAGATGGTATAGAGAGACCTTGGCGAGGTTCTGCTGTGGCAGATCCGGAAACAGTGTGGCCGGCAGGTAGCTCGTTACCAGCGCAACCGGCTTGGCGTTCACATACCGCAAGCGCTGCAGAATAAACACTGCTGTCGCGGGTTGCAGGCCCAGTGCCTGCGCGACCTCCGCATCGACCGGCATTTCCTCGAGCTTCAACACCCGGGTGGACGGCACCAGTCCCCGGCGCTTCATCTCCTCCGTAAAGCCGCGCAGCTCCTGAAAATTCCACGGCACCTGCCCGGAGCCAATGCTGGGGCGGCGTCCCTTCTCTATGACGAGTAGACCTTCCGAGCGCAGCTTCGAGAACGCCTGCCTGACCGGCATCTTGCTGATTCCCAGGGCACTCGCGAGTTCGCCCTCGGACTGAAATACATCGCCCGCCTGCACGGCCCCGGATTTGATGAGATCGCGCACCTGCTCGACGATCTGTTGGTAGTAGGGCACGAAGCTGTGAGGGTCGATCTGAAAATTCAACCGCACCAGCGGTCCGTTGCTGTCGAGTCGCTTCTGTTGCATGGGCCGCTGCTGCCGGAACCGGTCGTTTCATTATAGCGGACCCTGGGTTGCGTTTATGGTTATACACATAGCATAATAGGATGGTAGGTAGATAGGATGAATAGAGAACAACGCATGAGAAACGGGGGCGGAAAATGGGCGGGCGCCTTCGCCTTGCTGGCTTTTCTGCTGAGTCAGCTCACCGCCGCGGCTGCGCCCGCCGGGCGCCCGAGCGCCCCGCTCCCGGGGGTTCGGCTGGAAGGGGACTATTTCACCTCCGGTGGCCGGCCGTTCCTGTCCGTGGGTGTGCATTGGATTCCCGCGCGGACCGGGCTGCAGTGGCCGCTCGCTTGGGAGCCGCGCGATATTGAAGCCGATTTCGCGAAGATGGCCGAGATGGGATTCAACACGGTGCGCCTGGACCTGTTCTGGGCGTGGTTTGAGCCGCGCCCGGGCGACTACAACCCGGTGGCCTTCGAGCAATTCGACGCGCTCATCGCGCTGGCACACCGCTATCACCTCTATCTCAACCCCACACTGTTTGTTGGAGGTGAAGTGGGTGAGGCCTACTGGGATGTGCCGTGGCGCCACGGCCGCAACCCGCACTCGGATCCGGAGATGTTGCGCCTCGAAACCAACCTGGCGCGCGAGTTTGGCCGCCGCTATGCGCACGAGACGGCCATCCTGGCCTGGGATCTGACCGATGAGCCGCCCTTCTGGATTGCCGGCGGCACCACCGATGCCATGGCAATCAACTGGACGCGGCTGTTGGCACAGGGGATCCGCAAGTTTGATTCCATGCATCCGATTGTCGTCGGCGTCAGCATGGAGGATGTCGGCCACGGGCCGTTTCGTCCTGACACGATTGTCGATGATGTCGACTTCCTGAGCGTTCACCCCTACACCATCTATAAGCCCGACCTGTTCCCGGATCCGATGGTTTCGCAGCGCGGCACCTACGGTGCGGCCTTTGAGACGACTTTGAGCCGCGATGCCGGCAAGCCGGTGTTGGTCCAGGAGCTGGGCGCCTCGACGGCCCAGTACGCGCCGGAGAAGATCAGCGAGTTTGAGCGCGTCCGTGTATTCAGCGTTGGGCGCAGGGGCGAATGGCATGCTGTTGTGGTGCTACACCGATGCCGCCCCGGAGCAGTATCGCAAAGTGCCCTACCTGCGCGCGCCGCATGAGACGCAATTCGGCCTGACAACCTGGGATCGTCGGATTCAACCGCAGGGCGCCGCCTTCCGGGAATTCATCCAAACGGCCGGGCGCATGCGCCTGGAACACCTGGCGCCGGCGGTTGCTGATGTTGGCATCATCATTCCGCACGAATGGTCGCGGACCGCCGGTGATTTCTCGCACTTTGGGCTGAGCGGGCCCGAAGCGATTCCCTATGTATCGGTAGCGGAGGGCGGTGTAGTCAGTGGCGAACCCGCCAAACCTTTCGACGGTAACAACGCGGTAATGACCGCCGTTCTGGCGCAATTCATCCTGGCTCACCAGGCAGGCATGAAGCCCGCTCTGCCGCGGGAGTTGGGCAATTGGGAGCAGTATCCGATGCTGTTGCTCCCATCGCCGACCACCGCCACCGATCCGGTGTTTGTCCATGTGCATACCGATTTCTGGGAAAAGCTGCGGCGGTATGTCACGAAAGGTGGCCTGGTGTACGCCTCCCTTTCGGCAACTTCCGCGATTCCCGAGATGGCGCCGCTGTTCGGCGCGCGCATGACGGACTCTGTCCCCGCGGGCGATCTGAACCTGACAGTCGTCAAACCGCTCGGTGACCTGAAAGTGGGTGACACGTTCGCGTTCAAGACACCGACCTCCAATCCGCCGCACTGGGGGACCGGCCTGCAAGTGCAAGGCGGCGAGGTGATCGCTGTTGACCAGGATCACCGGCCCGCTCTCGTGGCGTACACACTGGGCAAGGGAAAGACACTGTTGTCGGCCTATCCGCTCGAGTCCTACCTCGGAAACACGCCAGCGGCCTTCGAGGGCCCGCAAACCGCCTACAAGCTGGTGCGGGCATTGCGTGATTGGGGCGGCTTGCATCCCCTGGTCAGCACGGATCAACCCGCCGTCGAGGCCGCTACGTTGACCGGCGGCACACATGGCTACTTTGTTCTGACGAACCACAGTGGGCAGTCACTCAACACCCACCTCACGAGCACCTTGTCCATCAAATCGCTGCTGCGCCTGACACCCACGGGCACGGAACCCGTTCGAGACAGTCAGGGCGGTTGGGGTGTCGATGTACCCGCCTTCGGCGGCGCCATCCTGGAATGGCAGCGGAAATGACTGTGACTTCAGCGCATCCGCCGGCCGTCGGCGCGATTGACATCGGCGGTACCAAAATCGCCGTGGCGGTCGTCGACTCGACCGGCAGGATTGTGGCCAAGGAGGAAGTTCCCACGGCTCCAGAGCGCGGATTCACCGCGGCCATGGAGGAAGTCGGCGCGAGCCTCGAGCGGTTGCGAGCGCTGGCCCGCGTGGCACTTCGCGGCATTGGTATCGGCTGCACCGGGCCGGTGGACCCGGTTCGCGGCGAGATCCGCGAGGTTGAATTCCTCCCTGGTTGGGAAGGTTGCAACCCGACAAAGTTGCTCGGCGAGCGCTTCGAAATGGGTGTGGTCATGGAGAACGACGCCGATGCCGCCGCGCTCGGCGAAGCGCTGTGGGGAGCAGGCAAAGGCCGAAAGAATCAGATCAGTGTCACTATCGGCACCGGCATCGGTGGCGGAATACTGATCGACGGCGCGCTGTATCGCGGCGCCGGCGGCGCTCATCCGGAGATCGGCCACCATGTCATCGATTCGTCCGGCCCCCGTTGCTTCTGCGGAGCCAGCGGCTGTTGGGAAGCGCTCGCCAGCGGGCCGGCGCTGGTGCGGCATTTCCTCCAACATCAACCAGCGGGCTCAATTGCGCACACGGCGGCTTCCATCTGTGCCGCCGCTCGTGGTGGCGGATCCGCCGCGCAGCGCGCCGTGGCAATCGAGGCCCAATATCTGGGGATCGGTCTTTCCAACCTGATCACGCTATTCATGCCCGAGATCATTGTGTTGAGCGGCAGTGTCATGGAGAGCGCCGATCTGTTCCTGCCCGCCATCCACCAGGTCATTGACAGTTCCTGCGGCCTCGTGCCCGCCCGGATGGTTGAGCTCGTGTGCTCGTCATTCGGCCGGGAAGCGCCCTTGATTGGCGCGGCCGCCGTGTGGCACTTCCGTAATCAAAGGACATTTTCGTGAAGCAAGGCGTCACGGTCATTGAGGGCCGCTACTTTCGGGATCTGATGGCGCAACCCGCGGCCCTCGAGGCAACACTCGACTGGCTGCGAGTTGAGCAGCGTTGGCGCGCCACGCGCGACTTCCTGACATCGAGGCGGTGGAAACGGGTTGTTCTCACCGGCATGGGCTCGTCGTTCCATGTGTTTCACCCGCTCAATCTGCGGTTGATTGAGACCGGTGCGACCCCGGTCCTGATGGAGACCGCCGAGCTCATTCACTATGGGCAAGGACTTCTCGACGAAGACACTCTGCTCATTGCCGCCTCGCAGTCGGGTCGGAGCGCGGAGACACTCCGGCTTCTGGAGGTCAATCGTCGTTCGCCGCTGCTGGCCATCACGAACACGCCGGACAGCCCCCTGGCACAGGCCAGCCAGTGCCCGCTGTTGACTCAGGCAGGTGAGGAAACCAGCGTGTCCTGCAAGACCTACGTGTCGATGCTGCTGGTGGTTCGCTGGCTGGCGGGTGTGATCGGCGGCGAGCACGACAGCATCCGGCTCCTGGAGCCGTGTGTGACGCTCGTCGATCAGTATCTACGGGGCTGGCGCGAGCACATCCAACAGCTCGCGGAAAGGCTGCGCGATACGCGCGATCTATTTCTGATTGGTCGCGGCGCCTCGCTCGCGGCGGTGGGCACAGGCGCGCTCATCATCAAGGAGTCAGTACGCTTGCATGCGGAAGGCATGAGCAGCGCCGCGTTTCGCCATGGCCCCATGGAGATGCTCGAAAGCGACATGCGAAGCGTTGTTTTCAGCGGCGAGCCGCGCACGCGTGAGCTCAATCGGCAGTTGATTCGCGATCTGCTCGCAAGAGGCGGCCGTTGCGATGAGATCGGCGTGGACGCGCCGCTATCTTCGTTGCGGCTGCCTGACAGCGTGCCTGCGATCTGGCCGATTCTCGAGATATTACCCGTCCAGATGATGACGCTGGCTCTGGCCGCGCTGACCGGGAGGGAGGCGGGTCTCTTCCAACACGCTACCAAGGTCACCGCGGTCGAGTAGTTCCATGTCCGCACACGCGAACAGGTTAATTGTCGGACTGGTGTTCCTCATCTTTTTTGTGATTTCATTTCTCACCAACATACTCGGCCCCCTGGTGCCGGACATCATTACCGGCTTCCATGTATCACTGACCCTGGCGGCCGTGCTGCCATTCTCGTTCTTCATTGCCTACGGCGTCATGTCCATTCCCGCGGGCTTTCTCGTCGAGCGCTGGGGCGAGAAAAAACTGCTGGTAGCGTCATTTGCGCTCGGCGCCGCGGGCGCGTTGAGCTTTGCGCTCGTGCCCACCTATGCGGTGGCCTTGGTCTCCCTGTTCGTCATGGGCAGTGGCATGGCCGCGCTGCAAGTGGCCATCAATCCTCTGTTGCGGGTTGCCGGCGGCGAACAGCATTTCGCCTACAACTCGGCGTTCGCCCAGCTCGTGTTCGGGTTGGCGTCCTTCGTCAGTCCGCTCGTGTATTCCTACCTCGTCAGCGGTTTGAGCAGCCGAAGCGATCCGTTGTTGCGGCTCCTGGGCAATGTGACGCCGGCGGACCTGCCTTGGGCCTCGGTCTATTGGCTGTTCGCCGCTGCCACTGTCGCCATGGCTGTTTTCATCGCCGTGCTCCGTCTCCCGACAGTGCAGCGAACCGCCGATGAGTCCGCGGGTACGCTGGAGATGTATCGCACTCTGCTGCGCAATCCCACGGTATGGCTCTATTTCTTCTGTGTGATCGCCTACGTTGGCTCGGAGCAGGGGGCCGCGGATTGGATGTCACAATTCCTGTTCCGCTACCACGGGCTCGATCCTCACGGCGCCGGAGCAACCTCGGTCTCGCGATTCTGGGGCCTGCTGACCGCCGGCTGCCTGGTTGGAATGGTGCTGCTGAAGCTGTTTGACAGCCGCAAGGTGCTCATCGCTTTCTCGCTGGGCGCGCTGGCGATGTTGACACTGGCCCTGTTCGGTCCGGCCGATGTCTCCAAGCTGGCTTTCCCCGGCATCGGGCTGTTTGCCTCGATCATGTGGCCGACCCTGGTGTCGCTGTCCTTGAACTCCGTTCCGACTCATCACGGTCCCCTGGCGGGAATTCTTTGCACCGGAATCATGGGAGGCGCTGTGTTGCCATTGCTCATCGGGTATTTGGGAGATCTGTACGGCCTGCGGGCCGGCATGATGCTCCTATACGTCACGTTCGGCTGCATACTCAGTGTTGGATTCTGGGCGCGCCCGATAATCAGCAACGCCGTGATCCGTAGTCGTCGGAAAGTTCCGTTCGCTGCTGCTATTGTTGGACTAACCGCGCTCATTTCGCATGGTCGCGCACAGGCCGAACCTGCGACATACCTTCCGCTGTCCGAGCCTCAGCCGGTGCTCGAGGTGGCCCAACCCTGGGAAGGTGACCAGCAGCCGCACACGCTCTCAGTGCTCGAACTGAATCGAGGTGGCTACCGATACTGGGGCTGGTACGGCCTCAATCACGGACGAGGGATGGGGCTCGCTCGCAGCAATGACCTGGTCCATTGGACCAAGTTTGAGAAGAATCCATTGTGGACGAACGCGCGGTGGCCGTCGGTCCTGCAAGGTGCGGATCACACCTTGTATCTCGCCGTGACTCGCAACTATGACACGCCTACGAGCCATGTCGTGCTGGCCACTTCCAAAGATGGGATTCACCTGACGGAAATCAAGGTGCTGGTCGCCCCGGTTGCGAATCAGCGCAACCAGAATCCCAACTTGTTTCGCGATCCGGTCAGTGGCGACTTCCTGCTGACTTTTTATCGCGGCAACGACCGCGACTATTTCGACATTGTCAGCAAGAGGGCACGTCGCATCGAGGACCTCGACAGCGCGCCGGAGAGACTGCTGCTGCATAGTCAGGAGACCGTAGCCGCGCCCACGCTGTTGTACGTCCGCGGAAGCGACGGACACAAGGGTATCTACTACCTCGCCACCGAGATTTTCCCTCATCGCTACAGCGAGAAGGATCCGGGCGTATGGCAGGTGGAGGTCTTCAGCGCTGACCAGCCGGATGGCCATTTTGAGCCGGTGGCCGGTAACCCGATTGAGAGCGATGGGCGCGCCTGCCTGTTCCAACACGAGCTCAACGGTCGCTTCTACGGTTACCAGTGCCGCCTGGATGCGACGACAGACCGATGGAGGATGGAGCTGGTCACCGCGCCGTTGCCGAAATAGTCAAAACAAACAAACGATCGATCGCTCAGGGGACTAACATGTCATTCAATGTCGATGGATGTCGCGCGGGCGGCTCGCGCGTGTGCGTGCGGCTGGCAACCCTGCTGATAGGGCCCTGCACGCTGCTGCCCGTCCTGGCAGTTGCGCAGGAATCGCAGGAGCTCGCCGAGGTTGTAGTGACGACCGGGGTGCGCGCATCCGAGGCGGCGGCGGTTGAGCTGAAGCGGGAATCTCAGATGATCCAGGACAGTATCAGTGCCGAGGATATCGGCAAGCTGCCCGATACCACCATCTCCGATTCGCTGCAGCGGATTACGGGTGTGCAGATCGATCGCGAGGGGGGTGAGGGCACCGTGGTCAATATCCGCGGCCTGCCCCAGGTGGGAACCTTGCTGAATGGCGAGACCTTTCTGACCACCAACACGATTGTCAGTGTACAGCCGGATTTCGGTGACATTCCGTCGCAGCTTTTCGCGGGTGCGGATGTGCTCAAGTCCTCCAACGGCAGCCTGTTGAATGGCGGCATTACCGGGACAATCGACCTGCGAACGCGCCGGCCGTTCGACCTGGACAAAGGCTGGACGATGTCAGGCGCCGCGGAGGGCGCTCACGGCACTTTGTCTGACAAGTATCAGCCGCTGGTGGATGGGCTCGTGGGTTTTCACGGCGAGCGCTGGGGCTTACTCGCGTCCGCTGCGTATTCGGATGTGACCCTCAAGAACTCCCAGGACGGTATGGATCAATACAGCGGCTCCCTCTTTGGTGAGACGACTGACAGTACCGCCAGTCCCAATGGTTTTCTGAATTCCTACCTGGGTGCGCCGTTGCCTCCGGGCTTGCGTTTGCTGCATCCGGCAGACTGTATCAACAACTCAGGAACCTATTCGGCGACGACACCCAATGGCTGTGACGTGGATGTGAATGGCGACGGCAAGGCGAACGGCGCATTCTACGGCTCGCCCGACTTCGCGGCGTTGGATAAGGAGCTGGAGCGACAACGGACGGGGGTCAATCTCTCCGGCCAGGTGGACATTGGTGCAGGCTTACGCCTGACCGGCGATTTCTTCTACACCGATGAGCATCGCCATGACCGCACCACCGGTTATCAGCTCAACAACGCTACGTTCAGCGGTGCCACCTTTCTGCCGGTGACCTCGCGCGATACGGGTGTAGGTGTCTACGACGGATTCAACGGCGGCGGTACCCCGTTGAACGACTTCTACACGACCCAGCGCTACCAGGCCTACCTCGGCGACATCGAGACCTACTCCGAGAATCACCAGACGGATTCCATTTCACGCAACGGCAACCTGCAGTTGCACTACGACAACGGCGGGAACTTCACGGCCGACCTGCGTGGGATCACGGCCAATGCACACCAGTTGCATCTGGAGAGCTACACGCAGTTCGCGATCTCCGATGGCGGGTCCTGGCCGAATGAGCCGGTGGGCGCCGCGCCGTACGGGTCCATCGTCTATCCGGGCGGCAACCGCGTATTCGATCCTCCCGCCTTGGGCGTGTTTCCCGCGAATGTAGTACCCGCCATGGTGGATCTGACCGGTAACCACATGGCGATCCAGCTACCGGGCTCTTTGCAGGAGCTGCTGGCAAATGAGAATGCCTATGCGTTGAAGACCATTGCGTCCGAGAACGACTACGAGCGTCGCGCCGACATTCATGTTGCCCGGTTCGACGGCCACTACAAGGTCGGTGATACGTCACTGCGCTTCGACTTCGGCGCCCGGTATGGGATACGCACCGCGTCCAACACAAACTTCGCGCTCGTGGCGCCGGTATATGGGGGCAATGGAGCCTTCAACAACCCGGTCGATCCGGTTACCGGCCTCGAGGATACTTCTGTCCAGATACCTAACAGCATCGGCTGTTACACCCGCTACAAGGCTGTGGACGTCATTCTGGACGGCGGTGGAATTGCCGGTGGCTGCAAGGCTGGAGATCCCACCACGGGCTTCTACCGCGCGGGTGTTCTATCGGCACAGCCGCCGGCGGCGCTTCCCGCGCTCCTGGCGAATAACATGAATTACTACAAGGCACTCGCCGGCGTCACCGGCGTGAGCATGTACGATCTCAATCCCCGCGCCATGGACGATGTGATGGCATTTCAGAATGCACTCTATCCCGGGGAGGTTCGCAGCGTCGATCCGGGTGGCACCTGGCGGGTCCACGTGGCGCAAAAGAGTGGCTATCTGCAAGCCGCATTTGCTGGCGATGCGTGGCTGCATTTCAGCGGCACCCTGGGCGTACGGCTGATCAGGACCGAGCTGGATATCGATCAGCACGAAGTCGGCGCGCAGCCGGCCTATTTCGTCAATCCGGCCGATGCGGGTGTGATTCACACCGACAAGACATTCACCGATGCCCTGCCTGCCCTGAATCTTGCGTTTGACCTGCGCGACAATCTGAAGCTGCGCCTCGCCTATGCCAAGAACATGCAACTGTTGGATCTCGACCAATGGGGCGGCGGCCTCACTCTGCAGTACGGCATCATCGCGGGCTCGTCGCCGCCGATCTTCGCCGTGTTGGCCGGCACTCAGGCGGGCAACCCGAATCTGAAGCCCTGGCGGTCATCGAACTACGACATGTCTTTGGAGTACTACGCCGGGCGATCGAGCGTGCTCAGCCTTGCGGTGTTCTACGTCGATGTGGCCAGCTTCATTGTGCAGGGAAGCACACTTCGCTGTGACCTTCCCGATGAAGACGGCGTCGTCCGCAATCGTTGCATCTCTGTCACCGGCCCCATCCAGGGACAGGGCAAGAACTTGAAGGGCGTCGAGGCCGGGATCAAACAGTCGTTCGATTTCCTCCCGGGCCTGTTGCGTAACTTCGGCACGGATCTCAACTTCACGTACTCACCGAGCAACGTGGGAACCGACGTGGCTGGAAATTCGATTCCATTCCAGGACAACTCGAAGGAGCAGGCGAACGTCGTGCTCTGGTACCAGGACAAGCGCTTCCAGGCGCGGCTCGCGGGCAATTACCGCTCCAAGCGGGCCTACATGCAGGACTATGGCGGAATCAGCGGCTTCGAGGTGTACCAGGCGCCCACGTTCTATCTGGACGCCTCAGTGAGTTACGACATTACGCCGCACGTACAGGTTTACGCTCAAGGCACGAATCTGACAAAGGAAAGGGAGCGGTACTACCTCACCTGGCCGGACCAGGTACTGCATACGGGGACGTTCGAAACACGCTATACGCTGGGGGGTCCGGGCACGCCTGTAACCGGAACAGCCGCCCCCTCCAGGCGTTAGGTCTTTAACTGGGGACCGCTTGGAGGGTGGCTACATGCATTCACATCATTTGCGTCTCTGGGTGGGAGCGATTCTGTGCTCGCTCTCCTGTGCCGCGATGGCGGAGAACGCCATCACTACCGAGGTGGCCAGCGTCCGGGCGGGGCCCGACGATGCATATCCGGAAGTCGCGCAGCTTGACTACGACTCACCTATCGAGGTGATAGGCTGCCTCGACGATTGGAGTTGGTGTGACGTTACCTTCGATGGTAACCGCGGCTGGCTGTATTCACCTGACATCACATTTGAGTATGAAGGTGGATACGTACCGTTCTATACCTACGCACCGGCGTTTTCAGTCCCGGTCATCTCGTTTAGCGTCGATGCTTACTGGGGACGGTACTATTACGACCGCCCGTGGTATCGGGACCGTGATGAGTGGTCGCATCGAGCGATCCAACACCGGCTACCTCCGGGACCGCGACCACGCTCGGGTCCCCCGCCGCGCGAAGCGGTGCGCATGGAAAGGCCGCATGGTGGGCCGCCGGAAGATCGGTCGATACGATTGGGTCGCGCTGAACCTCGTTCGCCTGAGGGCGCAGAGACATCGCGGGATCGGGACAACGGAGATCGTGACCGTAGAGATCGGGACCATGGCGATCGGGGTGCGCCGGAGCGCAGCAACGATCGCGCAGTGCCAGAACGCACAAGGGACCGCGACGTCCCGGGAAGTGCAGGGCCTGAACACCCTGCGCCGCCTCACGATGCGTCGCCGCAGCCGGCACCGCCGCCGATGCACGCCCCGCCTGAACATCAGCCGGCAGAGCATCAGCCGCAGCAGCATGATGCTCGTTCCAGCGAACGCGACACACAAGAGCACAAGCGCGACGAGCCGAGACGCGAGGAACCTCCGCGCCACGATGAGCCGCACTAGGACGACGAGCCGCACCAGTGGCGAGTCGCCTGTCGTTGACAGGCCTATAACGAGAATCTAATCTCGTTTCGTAGACAGCGCGGTATTTTCCGCGGACGACGGACCACGATGGCCAACGACAAGAACACACTGGGCACACTGATTCGCCTGGTGCGGCAGAAGAATGACTGGACGCTGCGGCAAATGAGCGCCAAGGTCGGCATTCCCCTGTCCACGTTGGCCAAGGTGGAGGCGGACAAACTCTCACTGACGTACGACAAACTTCAGCAATTCACCTCCAGCCTGGGGATGACGCTCACCGAGTTTCTCGGCCAGGCCGAGGAACGCGGCGCCGAACCCGAGCAGCGCGTAGTGACCGCCCGCCGCAGCCTCACCGGCAAAGGCAATTCCGTCGCGATTTCAACACCCACGTACGACTATGAGTACCTGTGCGCCGATTTGCGCGAGAAGCGCATGGTGCCGATTCTGTGTCGCATCCGGGCCAAGAGCATCGACGACTTTGAAGAACCTTTGAAGCACGCGGGCGAAGAGTTTGTCTATGTGCTGGAGGGCACGATTGAAGTTCACCTGCAGTTCTATACTTCCGTGGTGTTGAAAGCAGGGCAGGGAATCTACCTCGACAGCTCCATGGGCCATGCCTACGTGGCCAAGGACTGCGACTCCGCGCTGGTGCTGGCCGTCTGCTCCAGTGAGGATGTGAATCTCGCGAAGGAGCTGATGAGCCTCGCCGAGAGGGAATCAGTCGAGGCCTGAGTCACAGCCGAATCCGGTCGATTCAGCGCGTACCCGTCTCCACCCGCGCGAAATCCAGGTCCTGGAAGTCGTAGCTGAAATCGGTCGCTGCCGATACCGCCTGCATGCTGAAGCCGGAAACCTTCCCCGAGTAGTCGGTGGAAAACCGCACGTAAGCGTCCGCGTCCAACGAACGATCGTTCCAGTGAACCACAAACAGGTTCAAACCCACCGGCGTGAGGGGTCCTGACAGCGCGTTGGTGTGACTGAATGTCAGGCTCAACTCGTTGCCTTTCAGTGCCACTGTTGCTTCACCCCGCCAGGGGGTCCTTGAAGGTGCCGGCGTAGGCACCGGGATCTGAAGGAGTCCAGGCGTTCGCGACGCCCCTGGGCGGAGCGCTGGCGGCGTCCGCTTCTTTGATGCGTTGTTCCTGCTTTTCGAGATTCGCCTTGGCGATGGCGACCCAATCGCGTTTCGGTGCCTTTGCGTAGGCTTCAATGATCTGCAGGGAAACGGCTTCGAGCGCGGCGGATTGCTGTTGATTTGTCAGAACCACCACACCGAGATTGAGCTCCGGCACCAGGCTGACATGGGTCACCATCCCAGGCACGCCGCCGTTGTGCGATACGCGCTCGTAGCCGTCAATGTCCTGGAGACCCCACCCGAGTCCGTAGCTCAGAAAATGGGTGTGCGTAAGCGCGAAACGCTCGTTGGAGCCAGTGGGCAGGATCGTTTGGGGTGACCACATTTCGGCGCTCAGAGCCGCGCTGAACAGTTGCACACCCTCCGGCGATTTGCCTCGACCCAACTGCGTGCTCACCCACTTCAACATACCGGTTACGTTGCAGTTGACCGCTCCGGCGGGCGCAACCAGCGAAATGCTCAGGGCGGGAATCTTTGTCACCTTGCCATCGACGATGACATGAGGCGTTGCCATATTGCTGCGGTCGGCGAGTCGCGTGTCAACCACCGCGCAATCGTCCATGTGCAGCGGTTTCAGTATCCGCGCGGTCACGAAATCTTCCCACGTTTGTCCGGTGACGACTGGAATCAGCTCGCCCGCAATCACATACAACAGGTTGTCGTATGCAAAACGCGAGCGGAAACTGCTGACGGGCTTCAAGTAACGTAACGCATGCAGCAGGTCGTTCCGCGTGAAGTCCGTCGTTGTGACAAACATGAGGTCGCCCGCACCGGTGCCCAGCCCGCTGCGATGGCTCAGGAGGTCGCGGATCCGAAACTCGCGGGTGACATACGGATCCCACATGCGGAAGTCGGGCAGGTAGTCGATGACCCGGTCGTCCCAGTGAATCTTGCCTTCATCCACCAGGATGGCCAGGGCCGCTGTTGTAAAGGCCTTTGTGTTGGAGCCGATGGCAAATGTGGTGTTGGCATCAACGGCTGCCGGTCCTCCCTGTTCCCGGACGCCGTAACCCTTGGCCAGAACCACCTTGCCATCCTTGACGATCCCGATGGCGAGTCCCGGTACCGCAAACTCTTTGAGTGTTCGGGTGGCGAGGCGGTCGATGTCGGCCGTCGTGGGGGCTGCATTGGCTACCGATGCACTAGCCGCCGAGATGCTGAGGGCGCCTGCGAGAGCGGCCAGGCCGCGAATGAAGGGGGTCATCGCTCGGTTCTCTCCGTTGGCCGCTTCAGCAGGCGGCGGGCTTGCGCTTAGCATAGAGACTTGTTCTCATATTGGGCAAGTCAAATGCCTAAAAATAGACAGGGGGCCTCATGAAGACCACTTTGCAGGGCGTATCGGTGCTCAAGCGAGCCCTGATGGGAGTCGGAGTGGCCGTTCTGGCGCTCGGATCGGTGCAGGCAGCCCCCGGGGACGCTGAGGCCGGGGGTCTGATTCCGAATCCTTCCACCACGCCTCATACCCTGGACAAAGCCGACCTCGAAACGTGGTTGGACGGCTTCCTGCCCTATGCGCTGGAGACCGGAGACATTGCCGGTGGCGTGGTCGCCGTCGTGAAGGACGGCGAGCTGTTGTTTGCCAAGGGCTATGGTTACTCGGACGTGGCCGCCCATACGCCTGTTGACCCGGAGCGAACCCTTTTTCGTCCCGGCTCGGTGTCGAAGCTGTTCACCTGGACGGCCGTGATGCAGATGGTGGAGCAGGGAAAGCTCGATCTCGACAAGGATATCAACACGTATCTCGACTTCCATATCCCGGACCGTCCGGATGGTCCGATCACCCTGCGCAACATCATGACGCATACGCCGGGGTTTGAAGAACAGATCAAGCGACTCATTACAGCGGATCCCAAGGCGCTCGTACCGCTGGCCGACTACTGCCGCAACTCGACCCCGGCACGCATCTACAAGGCCGGCTCAACACCCGCCTATTCCAACTACGCCACGGCGGTCGCGGGCTACCTGGTGCAGCGGGTGTCGGGCCAGGATTTCGATACCTACATTGAGAAGAACATCTTCGAGCCGCTCGGCATGACTCATTCGAGCTTTCGCCAGCCCTTGCAGCCGCAGCTCCTGCCCCTGGTGAGCAGCGGCTACAGAGTCGCCAGCGAGCCCGCGAAACCCTACGAGTTGGTTCTGCCGGCCCCCGCGGGCAGCCTCGCGGCATCCGCCACTGACATGGCGAAGTTCATGATTGCCCATCTGCAGGACGGGGAATACAACGGCAAGCGTATTCTGCAGGCCCAGACCGCCGAGCAGATGCATACCAGCACCACGACCATGGTGCCGCCGCTCAATCGCATGGATTTGGGTTTCTACGAACAGAACTACAATGGCCACCGTGTCATCAGTCACGGCGGTGACTCTCAATGGATGCACAGCTACCTTCACCTGTTCCTGGATGATCACGTCGGCATCTTCATATCATTCAACAGCCAGGGACATGAGGGGGCGGTGGGGCACCTACGCCAGTCCGTGTTTGATCAGTTCACCGACCGCTACTTCCCCGGTCCTTGGCCGACCGGCTCGGTGTCCAAGGAAGACGCGGTCGCCCACGCCCGCATGATGGCGGGCTACTACGACGATTCGCGGCGGCCCGACAGCTCCTTCATGAGCCTGGCCGGAATCTTCGCGGCCCCCAGGGTGCAGGTGGCCTCTGACGGCACTCTCACCATGTCCTTGATGAAAGGTCCGACCCAGGTGCCGGTGCACTACAAGGAGGTCGCGCCGTTTGTCTGGCGCCAGACCGACAACGGGCGGCGGATGGCGGCCAAGGTTGTTGATGGAAAAGTGGTCCGCGTGAGCATGGATGAGCTATCGCCGTTCATGGTGTTTGATCCCGCTCCCGCGTGGCGATCCCCGGCATGGCTGTTGCCGGCATTCTTTGCCTCACTCGCGGCCGTTGCCCTGACCGCGGTGTTCTGGCCGATTGCTGCAATCTCACGCCGCCGTCACGGTGTCCGGTTGCCAATCACCGGACTTGCTCTCAAAGGCCACAAGCTGTCGCGCATCGCCGCCGCGGCGCTCGCAGCCATTACCGGCGGCTGGTTGCTGCTGCTGATTGGCGTGGCCAGCAATCTGGAGAACCTGGCGCCCTCCCTGGATCCCGTCCTGCTGCTGATGTACACGCTGTCCGTTGTCGTTTACGTCGGTGGAGCAGCGGCGGTGCTTTGGGCCGGTTGGATCGCATTCACGACGGGCCGGCCCGTGGCCGCTCGTATCTGGTGCGTGATCCTCGCCGTCGCGGCGTTGATTCTCCTGTATTTCGCCTTGCTCTATCACCTGATGTCGTTTGTAACAAAATACTGAAGTCTCATTTGTCCGGCCCGGGGCTGGGAGAGTCCCGGGCGCTCGTGCATGATGGCGCGCAATTGTGGCGGCCGCGTGCACTCTCATGGGACTTAGTACCAAGCTCTCCAGCCTGCTTCCGTCCAAGCATGGAAGCGTCTCCGTGTGGGCCTTTGTGCAGACCTTTGTGCCCGCGGCACTCATCTGCGTAGCGCTCGTCTGGGCGGCACTGCATTTTGTGCACTCGGCTCCGCCGCATACATTGACCATCAGCAGCGGTCCCAAGGGCAGCAACTTCGAGGCCATTGCGCAGCGCTACAGCAAGATCCTGGCGAAGAACGGCATCAAGCTGAATGTCGTCCCGTCTGAGGGCTCGTTGGAAAACCTCGAGCGCATGTCCGATCCAAAGTCGCGCGTGGACATTGCGCTCGTGCAGTCAGGCGTGACCAACAACGCGGATAGCGAAGATGACCTCGAGTCGCTCGGCGGCATGTTCTATCAACCTCTGTTGATTTTCTATCGCAGCCCGAAGCCGCTGCACCGCTTGTCCGAGCTGGCCGGGCAGCGCATTGCCATCGGTCCGGAGGGCAGCGGTACCCGCTTTCTCGCGTTGGAGCTGCTTGAGGCGAACGAGATCGCGCCCGGCGGAATGACTACATTGACGAGTCTCGAAGGCGAGCCGGCGCGGACCGCGCTATTGCGCAGACAGGTGGATGCGATATTCCTGACTGGAGACTCGGCCTCGGCCACCACATTGACCGAGCTGATACATACCGATGGCATCCGGCTTTTCGAGTTTCCACAGGCCGACGCCTACGTGCGGCGCTTCGCCTACCTGAGCAAACTGACACTGCCCGCGGGCGCGTTTGATCTGGGCGAAAATCTCCCCCCGGACAACATGAGCCTGCTGGCACCCACCGTCGAGCTCGTGGCCCATTCAAAACTGCATCCGGCACTGATTGATTTGCTGATTGAGGCGGCGACCCAGGTGCACGGCCACGCCTCGCTGTTGCAGACGGCGGGTCAGTTTCCCAACCCGTCCATTCACACATTCCCGCTCAGCTCGGAGGCGGCCCGTTATTACAAGGAAGGCGATCGAAGCTTCATTTACCGTTACCTGCCCTTCTGGCTCGCGAGCCTGGTCAGCCGGCTGTTGATTGTGATCGTGCCGCTGTTCGTAGTGATCGTTCCCAGCCTGCGCTATCTGCCGTTGCTGTATCGCTGGCGAATTGACAGTCGCATTCACCACCGCTACGGCGAGTTGATGGAGCTCGAGCGACAGACACTGGAGCCCCTGTCGGACCAGAGGCGCGCGCAGATGCTCGACCGGCTGGCTACCATTGAAAAGCAGGTCATTTCGCGCAAGATGCCCGGGTCCCACGCCGAGCAGGTTTACATACTCCGGGAGCACATCGACTTTGTGCGCAAGAAGCTCACTGGGGACACCAGCCCGCCGGTGCACACTCACCGCAGCTCCGGGAACGACTGACACGAAAAATGTTGTGACTGCAACTCGCCGTTGGTATGCTTCCGCGAGTTGTAGTCAACTGCGCCCCAACACGGGCGCGTGTAACCCAAGCGAACTGAATATGAGCCCGAACCCCGGAACAGCCAAACCAGACCTGCTATGCGAACTGCATCGCACCGCGTCCGGCTGCCCGTGGCTTGCGGGTAGTCGGCCCTTACTCGCGAATATTTATCGCGATCAAGGGTTTATACGCGATAGATAACTGCCTTTAGGGCTCCAGCTCTGAAGGCGCAAGCCGGACGAGCACCGCGGGAGCCCACCGCCAACTGAGATTCCTCTCAGTCCTGGCAGAAAACCACCCAACAGTGTCTCGGCCGCGAGGTAATGCCCTCGACCGGTTGCCTGCGCGTTTGCGCATGTGACCCCTGCGCCGCTGGCTCGGCCAGGATGCTGTTTAACAACATGAATTGATCGAGGGTTCTCACCCTTGTGTCGCATCGCGCGCCGTCACTCCACAGGCGCGGGGCTCGCTTGCGCATCCAACATGCGATGCGAGTTGATGTGTATGCGAGGGTGAGAGCCCTGGGGCGAGTCAGTTTTCAAGCACGTGCGAGCGTGAGGGAATCACTCGGCCCGAATTTCGACAATTCATTGAACGTCGCGCTCCTGGCGGAATGGCAGACGCGCTGCGCTCAGAACGCAGTGTCCTGATCGACGTGCCGGTTCGAGTCCGGCGGAGCGCACCACTGAGGCTTCGTCCAACGGCAGGACACCGCGCTTTGAACGCGGAAATCCAGGTTCGAATCCCGGAGCCTCAACCAGTCTTACGAGCCACATTAACTCAGCGGCCAGAGTGCTCGCTTGTCTCGCGAGAAGCCGCGGGTTCGATTCCCGCATGTGGCGCCATTTAACCAACGTTATTCACCAAAGGAGGGAGTTACGATGAGTCTGCACATTCTCGCGCTCGACGCAGCCGGCGCTCCACACCGGTGGATCAACACGCGCGGCGCTGCATTGTATTACGCGACCAACATGGTCGCCTGGGAAATCGGCCAGCACGAGTTCGTGCTCCGTGGCGGCACGCAGCGCCTCACCGGCCTGCGGTCCGTCATTCGCGCAAGCTCGATCATCGCGATCAAGGGCCGGAACCACATGGTCCGGCAGTTCGGTCGCGTGCCGACGCTTACGAAGCAGATGCTGTTGGCTCGGGACCGTTACATCTGCGCCTACTGCGCGCAGCGGTTCCCGTTCGAGCAGCTCGATATGGAGCACATACAGCCGAAGTCCCGGGGTGGGGCTGACTCGTGGATGAACCTCGTCACCGCCTGCAAGGGGTGCAATCACCGCAAGTCAAACCGCACCCCGCAGGAAGCGGGAATGAAGTTGCATTACGTGCCGTACGTACCGAACCGGCACGAGGCCTTCATTCTCGGCAACCGGAGGATCCTCGGCGATCAGATGGAGTTCCTGATGCAGGGAGTGCCGAAGGGCTCGCGTATCCACCTGGATACGTGACAGATTGCGGGCGGAGGGGTTCCTCCGCCCGCGGAACAGAATTCCGGTGAGCGCTCGTAGCGTTCACCGGTACCGAGGTCGAAGAAGAGCGTTCGCGTCAACTGTTGTGGTTCCAACCACACTGGCACGCTGCAGCCTTGCTGTTGTGTGTACCGCACGAATGGCAGCTTCAACCACCACTGCAATGTAGCTCAGAGGTAGAGCAGATAGCATTGACTATCGTGTCGAGGGTTCGACTCCCTCTATTGCCACCAAGCAAAGTGTCTTTTGACACTCTTTGACCGCGGGCTGCGAAGCCCGCACCCGAAGCACTCCAGCGGGCTCCATCGACCGTTTGATGGACCCGCGGCGCGTATCACACCCTGAGCGTCGATGCTCAACGTGCTCCTGTCCCAACGATGAGACGTGTCTGTACCTGCCAGGGGGATGGATGACCCTGACAGCGACCGCTCGTTAAAACGTTGGCGAAGGACACGGAGAGCGCGACGACCGTGCGATAGGCGTGGGGTGCTTCGGACCCATTTTTTACAACAAGGAGAACGTGATGACTATGAAGCGAGTGTGGATCGCTCAGCACGAGCGGGCGCTCGTGTGGAAGAACAAGACGTTTGCGGGCGTGCTTACGCCGGGACGGCACTGGCTGTTTGAGCCGTTCAGCCAGGTCGAGCTGCAGGTGTACGACCTGACGGTCCCGGAGTTCGACCACCCGCGTGTTGACTTCCTGGTGAAGGAAGCCCGCAACGCGCTGGAGGGTCACCTCCAGATCGTCGAGCTGACGGACAGCGAAGTCGGTCTCGTCTACAATAACGGCAAGCTGTCCGGCGTCCTGGCACCGGGCAAGCGGCAGTTGTACTGGAACGGTCCCATTGAAGTGAAGGTCGAAAAGATCGACATTTCGGTGGACTTCGAGGTGCCGACCCGGGTGGCACAGCTGTTGGCTCGCGCGAAGGCGCCGCTGGCGGCCCAGGCTGCGGAAGCCGTTGCCCTCGTTGAGGTGGCCGACACGTCAGGAGCGCTCCTGGTCGTGGACGGCCAGTTCAGGAAGGTACTGGAGTCGGGACTGCACGTCTTCTGGAAGTTCCAGCGGTCGGTGAAGTTTGAGACCGTGGATCGCCGGGTGCAGGCATTGGAGGTGTCGGGACAGGACATCCTGACTCGCGACAAGGTCAGCCTGCGGGTCAATCTGACTGCCCTGTGGCAGATGGAAGACCTCGTGCTGGCGCGCGCGGGACTGCAGAACGCGGTTGAGTTTGTGTACAAGGAGCTGCAGTTCGCCTTGCGTGAAGCGATCGGTGGCCGGACGCTCGATGAATTGCTGGGTGCGAAGGGTGAGTTGGATCGCGAGATCCACGCCGCCGCGCGCGACAAGATCGAGAAGCACGGTATCCGACTCGTCAGTGTGGGCGTGAAGGATGTGATTCTGCCGGGTGATATGAAGGAAATCCTGAACCGGGTGGTGGAAGCGGAGAAGGTTGCGCAAGCGAACCTGATCAAGCGTCGGGAGGAAACGGCGGCAACCCGTTCACTCCTGAACACTGCGCGGCTCATGGATGAGAACCCGACGCTCATGCGCCTGAAGGAGCTTGAGACGCTGGAAAAGGTTACCGAGAAGGTCGACAAGCTGACCGTTTTCGGTGGCCTGGAAGGTGTCCTCAAGGATGTGGTGCGAATCCAGGCATAGGGCCCGGCCGAAAGGCCGGGCTTTTTTGTACTTGCAACCGGAGCGCAAATGGGTCGAGTAGCGGAAATGGGATGGCGCTGTAGTATTTATCCTTGCTACTTGTATAACTTGTGAGTGATCGTTACGCTCTGGGACGTTGGTCTCGATACATTCAGAATTTATTCGACCAACTTCGAGCGGTCAGCGATGTCGTGGCCGATCCTTCCAGGGCGGGCTTTGCTGCGGCCTTTGGTCAGCAAATAGCCGCCTGGACCTATTGATTTCACACTAACCGCGGAATTCTAAACGCTCAGGGAGAGGATGATCTTGATCGCATTGATGCGCTATGCCCGACTTCGTTGTCCGGATATGAACGGACTATGGGCCGGCATTGGAAACGTTCACAATTCCTCCACTCGGTAGAAACGCTCTTACCGTTGCAAGAGCAATGCTCGCGACCCAAAAAATATATCCAACGCTGACGTGGACATTCGGGATGGGAATTCCTGCTTCATTCGTAATGACGTATTTTCCGGCGGCAATGTACAAGACAGCCAGGAGCAAGCTGGAACTGGCGCAAATACAGCCCGCCAGTCGAAAGCTCGACCCACCCATCAACCACCCCAAAAATAGTAGAGGATTTGCGAGCCATGCGAAGGCAACAGCCGAATCCACATTGGAGAACCCTACCTCTAGCCACCCGAACACCAGCATCGCCCAGCCCGGCCATCCGGGCAATGCTTCGCTCGTCAACGAGGCTATGTAGAAACCAACGCTTATGACAAGAAGAGGGCGAGTTGGGAAGGTGTTATGGTGTTCACCACGAGGTGGCTGGGGACCATCAACAGAATTGGGAACGATCATGTATCAACAGCTAGTTAGACGGGTTGCAGGAGTAATCGGTGGCAAGTTGCCACTGCCCGACGTCCCCCCTCCTTGAGTAGCGGTTCGGTCTAGAGTCCTCCGGGCATTGTAACGACCTTTTGGTCGGCTAATCGCAGGGCATACTCGGCGGGCGTCAGCCCGTCGAGGACTCTTTTGGGTCTCTCTTCGTTGTACTCTCGCCTCCAGGATTCGATCACCACGCGGGCATGGGCCAGGCTCGTGAACCAGTGTTCGTTCAAACACTCATCGCGCAGTCGCCCGTTGAACGACTCGATATAGGCGTTCTGGTTGGGCTTGCCCGGCTCAATGAGCCGCAGAGCAACACCGTTGCGTCCGGCCCAGGTCAACATCGCTTTGCCCGTAAATTCTTTTCCGTTATCTGAACGGATCACCGCGGGTCTGCCTCGCTGAGAGCAGATGCCATCGAGGATCCGTGTCAGATGGTTGCCGCCCATGCAGTGTTCGACTATCACGGCAACCGCCTCGTGGGTCGCGTCGTCGACGATCGCCAAACATTTGAGCGTGCGGCCCGAGGCGATTCGATCGAACACGAAGTCGACCGACCACACTTCATTGGCAGCGCCTGGCCGCACTAGGGGCTGCCGTTCACTCACGGGAATCTTCTTGCGTCGACGACGCCTGACTTGCAGCTTCTCCAGCGTATAAAGCCTCTCCACGCGTTTGTGGTTGACGAGCTCGCCGGCCTGTCGCAACTTCAGATAAATCATCGAGGCGCCGTAACGGCGATGCCGCTGAGCCAGCGCGACGATCCGATCGCGCAGCTCGCCATTGCGATCCGGGCGTGGCTGGTATCGCAGAGCGCTCGCGCTCATGCCGATGACACGCAGGCTGCGTCGCTCCGATAAGCCCTTTACCGTCATCCACCGCACCAACTCTCGCCGAGCCGGTGCGGTTAGAACTTTTTCGGAGCGCTTCACGCGTCACCTCGTTCTCCAGCATCGACTCCGCCAGCAACTTCTTCAGGCGTGCGTTCTCCGTCTCCAGAGACTTCAATCGCTTTGCGTCCGGCACCTCCATCCCGCCGAACTTGCTGCGCCACAGGTAAAAACTCGCATCCGAGAACCCGTGTTTGCGCGCCAGCTCCTTCACCGGCACACCCGCTTCGGCTTCCTTCAGAAAGCCGATGATCTGCTCCTCACTGAATCGCTTCTTCACGTCCAACCTCCGTTCCGGGGATTAGACTCCAAAGCCTGGCGCTACTCAAAATCGGGGGGACGTCGCACTCAGCCTCACCTGGAACCTGATGAACAGCGGTCGGGACGTGGCCGCCTACCGCAGTGCACGAGCCGCTGTGCGCGCATCGTCGGCCGGATACGATAGCCAACTCCAGGAAACCTTGACCGGGTTGTTACAAGCGTACGCAGATCTTTATGAAGCCGAGATCGATGCCGAAAACCAGACCGATTCCATCGACGGCTTGAAGGCCATTGAGTCGCGAGCCCTGGAACGGTATCAGAACGGTCACGGGACAACGGTTGCGATTGGGCAGGCCCGCACGGCCATGTTCGAGGCGCAGCAATCACGCAATCAAGCCTGCCGGACACTGTCGGACAAGTCGGCAGCTCTTGCACAGGCGGTTGGGCTGCACTTGTCTCTCGATCAACGCGGGCCACCCGATCCTGGGTTCCCGGTCCTGAGGCGATTGACGAAGCGGCGCCGGCCGCGGACATCGTGGAGTTGGCGCCGACGGTGATCTCCTTGCGTGAATCGGTAGCCGCCGCCGAGGCCAAACTCCAACAGGCGCATAGGAGCTTCGGGCCCTCTTTGTCGCTATCCGTGCAACGGGACTATCTCGGTCGGGATACCGATAGTTTCGCGCGTGCCAATCGCCACATCGCGCCTTACGACTACCGGATCGGCCTGTCGATCCAGCAACCCATTTTTCCCCTGGTACCCGAAGTCGCCCAGGTACAGCATGCATCCGCCGAGCTGCGCATTGCGCGTGCAAAGTACGAGCAGGCGCGGCTGGACGTAGAACGCAATTTGCGCACCGCTTTGAGCGCACATCGTGAGACGGAAGCTTCCTATGCAGCGGCCCGCTCCGGACTCGCGGAGGCGGAGCGTATCCTCGGGCTGACCGAATCCCAGTATCGCGCCGGTCGGACCGATCTCGACAATGTCGAGCATGCAAGGCTCGATCGAAACAAGGCCCGGGCGACCGTGGCCACTCTCAAGTCGCAAAACGCCGTGGCACTTTGGGCGCTGGCGCGTGCCACCCGGCCGGGGGAGTCGAGTTACCCCCCGATGACCCGTAAGGCACTTTGCCGGCTACGGCACTTAACCTAATCCCAATTCTGAGACGCGAGCCCGGGTCCGCCATGAGCCCTCCCTGTACCCTTTGACACATTAAGTCAAAGGTGCGCCCGTGTATCGCAACCCCCAGAAGGGCCGCCGGGGATGAAGTTCTATTCCCGGTCCGGCCTCGACCAGTTGCTGTTCGAGAACTTCTTCCGCGGCAAGCGCGGTGGAGTGTTCGTCGACGCGGGTGCAGCAGACGGCGAGACAGCCAACAACTCCCTGTTCTTTGAACGCTTCATGGACTGGCGCGGCTTGTGTGTCGAGCCCGCGACTGAGCACTTCGCGAAGCTTGCTGCCGTGCGTAAGTGTCAGTGCGAGCAAGCCTCCCCGCAGCGCCTGGCCGCGTTGCTCGAAAAGCACTCATTTCAGAAAGTCGACTATTGCTCGATCGACGCCCCCGGTGCCGAGCTGTCGGCGCTCGCGGAGGTCGATTTCGCGCGCGTCAATATCAGTCTGATTTCAGTCAAGACGCGGGACGCAGACGGTCAGATCACGCGCTCACTGACGTCCAAAGGCTATGAGCTGTTCGCGACCCTGGAACACGACCTCCTGTTCAAGCGAACGGACTACAACAGGCTGCCGCGCACCAGTGTGATCTGCGCTGTCTGGCATGGCGATTCCAACCGCCATCGCCTGCTGGAAGGCCACGCTGAGAATCTGGCCAAACAAACAGTCCCCATCGAGCCGGTGTACATTTTCGACGGCTGCGACGAACCCCCGGCAGGCCTTCCCGGCCGCAAAGTCGTCGTTCATGAGAACATGAGTATCTACCAGGCGTGGAATGTGGGACTGGCCATGGTGGGCACGCCGTTTGTCATGAATCTCAACCTTGATGATCGGCTGGCCACCGATGCTGTGGAGCATTTGGAAAATGCGCTCGTTCGCGAGGGCGCGGCCCTCGTGGGAGGCGATTGGAAGATATGCTATTCACAAGCGGAAACCGATGCGGTCTCCCCTTGTTATCCGGCCGCGGAATTACCCTTTGCTACTCAATGGCCACCGCCACCCGGCACGCGAACGCGTCTCGGCAGCGGTACCGGTGAACGAGGGACCCTGGGACCTGCGACCCTGTGGCGTATGGATGCGCACATTGGAGCACCGCGCTATCCCTGGCGCTTTCCCGATGGAACGATTGTCAAAGTCATCGGCGACATGTGTTGGTGGACTTTGGTTACACAACTCCTGAAAAAGAAGGCCGTGCGGCTGGCGGATGTCATTGGGCACTACCACAGTCATCCCGGTGAGCAGGCGGAGTTCAGAGGTCCATCCAATGAGACGGCGCTGATGAACGCGCTCGGCCTCAACCTGTTGTAGACATGGCCAAGCGCAACACTGCGGCTCCAGCACTGCAACCCGCCCTGGCGCAGGCCATGCAACAGGCACTGGCGCTGTACTCCAATCGTGACTGGGCGAAGGCGGAGCAGGTCTGTCGGATGATCCTGGGCGCGCAGGCCAATCACTTCGATGCGTTGAATCTGCTCGGTGTCATGGCTGCCCAGACGCAGCGTCTCCCGGAGGCCGCCGAGTTGTTCGGTCGAGCGGCTGGACTGCGACGTGATGAGCCGACCATACACAACAATCTCGGCAATGTATTGCGCAATCTGGGCCGGCATCAAGAAGCGCTCCGCAGTTATAACCGGGCCATCCAGATCAAGCCCAACTATGCCGAGGCCCACTACAACCGCGGCCTCACCCTGCAGGACCTGAAGCGCACCGCGGACGCGCTGAGCAGCTATGACCAGGCAATCCGGTTCAATCCGGAATACGCCGCAGCCTATAACAACCGCGGGGTGGTGCTTCGCGAGCTGAAGCGCCGCGAAGAGGCGGTGGCGAGCCATGACAAGGCGATTGCTCTGCGATCCGACTACGCGACCGCCTACAACAACCGGGGCGTTGCATTGCAGGAGCTCAAGCGCACCGAGAGCGCTCTTGAAAGCTACTCGAAGGCAATCGCAATCACGCCCGACTATCCGGAAGCCCTGCACAATCAGGGAAACGCGCTTCGCGAGCTACATCGCTTCGACGAGGCGCTCGCGAGCTTCGAGCGCGCGCTGGCCATCAACCCGAGCTACGCGGACGCCTACAACAGCCGCGGGGTGACCCTGCAGCACCTGGATCGTGACCGGGATGCACTGGCGGACTTCGATCGCGCAATCGCCATCGACCCCAACAATGCCCAGGCACACTACAGCCGTGGCAATGCTCTGCGAGCCATAGGCCTGACCGAGCAGGCCCGCAGCGGTTATCGCCGTGCCTTCGAAATCAACCCCGATCTGCCGGTAGACCACTACAAGCACGCCTCTGTTCTGCACGAGTTGCAACTCTTTGACGATGCGCTGCCGAGCTACCTGCGCGCACTCGAAGCGGATCCGGATCAGCCCTGGCTGCGCGGCATCTGCCTGCAGGCCAAGATGCGGATCTGTGACTGGACGGATTTTGATGCGCGGATGGCGGAAGTCGCTTCCTGCATCCGCGAGGGAAAGAACGTGGCGCCGCCATTTGTGGCGGTGACGATGTTCGATTCAGCCGAGCTGCAACTGCGCGCGGCGCAGATCTGGGTGCGCGAGGCGTGCCCTTCCGTATCGGCATTGCCGCCGATTGCCCAACGTCCGCGCGCGGCCAAAATCCGCATTGGTTATTTTTCCGCGGACTTTTACAACCACGCCACTGCCTTGCTTGCGGGCGGGTTGTTTGAGCAACACGACCGGGAGCGATTTGAGATTGTTGCGTTCAACTTTGGTTTCGGTGCGCAGGATGAAGTGACCGAGGCTCTCAGGAACGCGTTCGATCAATTCATTGAGGTGCAGTCGAAGAAGGACGAGGAAATCGCCCAGTTGGCGCGCGACCTGGAAATCGACATTGCCGTCGATCTGAAGGGCTTTACGCTGCATCAGCGGGCCGGGATTTTTGCGCATCGCGCCGCGCCGGTCCAGGTGGCGTATCTCGGATATCCAGGCACCATGGGTGCTCCGTTCATGGATTACGTTGTTGCCGACGAAGTCGTGATTCCAAAACAGTCGCGCGATCAGTTCTCCGAGAAAGTGGTCTACCTTCCCGGAAGCTACCAGGTGAACGCCCGCAACCGCCCGACCGGCCGCTCCAATATTTCGCGCGCTGATGTGGGTTTGCCACCCGAAGGCTTTGTATTCTGCAGCTTCAACAATGTCTACAAGATCACTCCCGCGGTATTTGCCTGCTGGATGCGGATTCTGAAGAGGGTGGACGGCAGCGTGCTTTGGCTGCTGCAGGAAAAGGACGTCGCATCCCACAATCTGCGTGAGGCGGCGAAGCAGGCGGGAGTCGATCCGAAGCGGCTGATATTTACCGCGCGCGCGCCTTTGGCGGAGCATCTCGGACGACATTGGCTCGCCGACCTGTCAATCGACACCTTCCCCTGTAACGCCCATACCACTGCGAGTGATTCGCTGTGGGCGGGGTTGCCGCTTCTCACCTATGCGGGCGAGTCATTCTGCGCTCGCGTCGCCGCGAGTCTGCTCAATGCGGCAGGGCTGCCCGAGCTTGGTGACCACAACACTGGCGGATTACGAGGAACTAGCCGTGAGTCTTGCTCAGGACCGGTCACGATTGCAGGCGCTCACCGAACGGTTGAACGCCAATCGCATGACCCTGAGCCTGTATGATACCGAGCGGTTCGCGCGGAACCTGGAAGATGCCTATCGTCAGATGTATGAGCGGTATCAGGCAGGACTGGCGCCGGACCACATTCAGGTCGCGGGCTGATCCTAACGCCTGAAGCCCAGGTCTTCAGGTATGACGGTACGAGTTGCTCGGTCCCCAGAGCTTGCGCTTGCGCGCGAACACATCCAGCGCCTGGTTGATTTTCGCCACATAGACATCCGGACTGCGTGTCTTGGCCAGCGCCTGTCCATTGGCAACGAGCTTCGCTCTCAGACTCGGATCTGACAACGCGGCGATCTTGGCAACGGCGTCGTTGGCATCCAAGCCTTCAAAAAACAACGCGGCATCCCCCATCTGTTCCCGAGCGCCGTTGAAGTCGGCACACACGACCGGACAGCCAAGTGCCATGGCTTCCAATGGCGGTAGGTTGTCAGGTCCCAGCAAGGACGCGAACGTCATGGCGTAGGCGTTCAGATAAAGTTGATGCAGAACCGCGGTATCCACAAACCCGGCGAACACCACCCAGTCCTTCAGGCCACGGCTGGCCGCGTATTCCTCGACGTACGCGCGGTTTCCCTTATCACCTCCCGTGAAGATCAACTTCATGTGCGCGCCTGCGGCATGCAGAGTCGCCAAGGCGTCGATCATGGTGATGTGGTTCTTGTGTGGCCAGAACTGCGCCGGATAGAACAAGTACTCGCCCGGCGTCAGGCCGTACGGCTGCAACAGGCTCGGATCCTTGCCCACCGCCTGCAGCGGGGTTGCGTTCACTGGTAGCGGAATCTCGCAGATATTCTCCGGCCGAACCCGGTAGAACTCGTTGACCGTGCGGGCGCCCACACTGTTGCCTATCACAACCAGGCTGGCACGCGGCAACACATGACTGTAGTACCCCTCGCGCTGGTCGAAGGTCCAACCGCTGAGCGACAGCTCGGGGAAATAGGGCATTTCGCGATGACCGAGGTCCCACACCGTGGTCGCGAAGGGAACTTCAACCGGCTCGAAGTAGGGTGACAGAAACCAGACGAAGTCGATCTTCTTTTCGACTACCCACGATTGCACCACACCCTTGCCGGGCGCCGGTTGCACATACGAGCACTCGTGGGCGCTGCTCATCTTCTGCAGCCCACTGAGCACAGTTTGTTGAAAAGTGGCGCTGCCGCCGTCCGTTGGACGGTCGGACGGGTTGCCTACGAACAGAACTTTCATTGAATGTCCCGATGCCTTGCGCGGCGCCGGGTTGCGCGGCGCTTCGCCACGGATCCGACGCACGCCCAGGGCCACTTCGTCTTTGTGTTGGCTCAGCAGCTCTTCAAAGCGCCGCTGGGCCCATGAATACAGCTCGCAATCAAAGGGATTGGCGCGCTCAATCGCCTCACGGGTTTGCGCATCCACCTGCCCCTTTTCAGGAGCCACATTGAGGCTCTCATAGGTGGGCGTCCAATCCCAGCCGAGTTGGATTGCCATCAGCGCCAGGCTTTCATCGAAGCGCTCGGCCAATCCCGTCACCGAAAAGTGGCGCTCAATGTTCAGCTGCGCCTTCTTCAACAGCTCGGCACTGCACGCCCCCAACGCGAGCTCTCTCTCACTGACAATACCTGCCAACATGCGCACCTGACCATTGTCGAGCTCATCCGACAGTCGGGCGGTTGCGTAGTCCTTCAGGCTCATGTTCCGCTCGAGAATCTCCTTGTGGAGATAGTGAGTCGGATAGCGTTTCGCGTAATAGTAGTGCGATTTGACCCGCTCGACGGGGTCGCGCAATACGGTGATATACGTCGTTTCGCCGACGAGGGACTCGTGGAGCCCGAACGCCACGTGGCCTTTCAACAGACGGATGGGTTCGCGCTTCTCCAGCGGCCAGGCCGCGAATTCCTTCGCGGGTATGTCCGGGTCATAGATGCTGTAGGTACTCGCTGGAGAGTAGTGACTTTCCAGGATCGAGTGCAGCGTGGTTCCGGCAGCCTTGGGGATGTGCAGGAAGATGAGATTGCGATAACTCATGTGCGACGTGCCGTCACGACGGCCTGCCAGCTTCGCGCGTCCAACTGATCATCCGACATCCACCGTTCCGCGTGCAACAGCTCCATTCCGGCCGCCTGGAGCATGAATTTCAATTCCGGCAGGAACAGGTAGCGCATGCGGTGAGTTTCCGCGAGCTCCGAGACAACTCCATTGCGAAGTTGTTTCACCCGCACGGTGTAATTTACATCCACGACATTGTCGTTCGGGTGCAATTGGGGCTTCGCCGTGCGGACGACCTCGATCACATCATCTTTCAGATTCTTTACACGCTCGGTCGGTGGATCGGTGAGGACGCCCGGACCGTACCAGAAATCGAACACGAACAGGCCGCCGGTCTTCAGATGAACCGCGGCAGTGGCCAGCATACCCGCCAGATCTTCGTTCGTGGTCTGGTAGCTTGCGACGTGAAACAGTGAAATGGCGGCGTCAAACACCCTGTTGAGGCGGACCGACCGCGCATCGCCAACATCGAACCGAATGCGCTCGGAAGAAGTTCTGCGCCTCGCGATTTCGACCATGGACGGGCTCAGGTCGATGCCGTGAAGCGAATAGCCGAGCCGCACCAACTGTTCGGCGTGCTTGCCCGTCCCGCAGCCGAGCTCCAAGACCTCACCTTTGTCGACACCGCCCCGTTGCAGCAGCGACCGTACATACCGGGCCTCTGCCGGGTAGTCCTTGTCGCGGTAGAGCAGGTCGTAGTAGGCCGCGTAGGCGTCAAATACTTCGGTCATTTGAGTATTGAACCGACCGCCTCGGCCACCCGCGTCATCTGCGCTTCGGTCAGCGCCAGGCCGCTGGGAATGTAGAACCCATTGCGATACATGCGCTCCGCCACCGGATAGGACTCACCCGCGAACAGACCCCGTTCCAGCAGGACCGGCTGTTGATTCATGGGGCAGAAGAAGGGCCGGCAGCCCACGCCCAGGGAGGCGAGCTTCTTCATGGCTTCAGCGGCATCGAAACCAATGTCAGCGGCGAGCACGAGCCCGTAGACCCAGTAGATGTTGTCAGCGTACTCGGTTCTTGCCAGGGGCAACTGCAACCCTGCAACTCCCGACAGCAGCTCAGTGTAGCGCTTGCCCATGGCCCGCTTGCGTGCTGCAAATTCATCAATTCGCTCCAGCTGCGCAACACCGAGGGCCGCCTGGAGGTTGGTCATGCGCAAATTCCAACCCAGGCGTTCGTGTACGAAGCGCCTTTGAGGCTGAAAACACAGGTTGCGCAGACCGGAGCACGTGGCAGCCAGGCCGTCGTCGTTGGTGACGATCATGCCGCCTTCGCCGGTGGTCACGAGCTTGTTGGGATAAAAGCTGAATGTGCTGATGTCCCCAAAACTGCCGCAAGGACTGCCCCGATACGTCTGTCCATGCGCCTCCGCCGCATCCTCAATCACGGCAACACCGTGGCGCTTCGCGATGGCCAGCACGGGATCCATGTCAACGGGCAGCCCGTACGTATGGACCACCATGATGGCCTTCGTACGCGGAGTGATCTTTGCCTCGATCTGTTTGACGTCCATGTTCCAGGTGCGTGCGTCGCTATCGACGAGCACCGGCCGCGCACCGCACCGGATGATCTGTCCGATGCAGGAAATAATTGTGAAGGCCGGTAGGATGACTTCATCACCAGGCCCGATCCCGAGTGCCTCGATCGCAGCATCGAGAGCGGCGGTTCCGTTGCACACCGCTACGCCCCATTTTCGGCCGACCCGCTGGGAGAATTCCCGCTCAAACCGCTGCACAAACGGGCCTTCGGAGGAAATCCAACCCGTGTCCAGACACTCCGTCAGGTACTTCTTCTCATTGCCGTCCAGCAACGGCTCATTGACCGCAATGAAGTCGGGGCGTTGCACGGGCTAGGCCGGAATGCGGACGCGGCTGGCCTCGACCGGCTCGAGAATGGTCTTGTCCTGGTCGCCCGCGTAGGGGCCCTGCTTGACCTCAATGATCTCGCTGTCTTCCAACATCTCGAATCCATGGCCGCCCGCAGCGAGCAGAATCACATCGCCCGCGTTCAGGATCCGGCTTTCCACGTACTTGCCGCTCTCGCAGTAGAAATCCACCCGCAGCTTGCCGGACTTGATGATCAGCACTTCGCGTGTGAACGTCACCGCTCGCGGGACGGCGTTGTGGATGTGCGCGGCAATTCGATAGCCGGCACGGCGATTCATGTAGCCCAGTTGTTGGGAGTAGTCATTAGGCGTGAGGAAGGTGATTCCTTCACGTACATAACTCGCCCGGATGATGATGGCGAGTTCCGTTGATCCCTGGCGAATATTTTCAATCACGTGGGCTTCCCGATTTGACAGAAAGCTTACCCGTGATCGGCACCCCGTTATGTGAAGTGGGTCTGGTTCAAGCAGATTGCTGCGCCGCTTCAGCCCTGAAAATAGCCCTCAGCCCGTCCCGATAGGTGGGGTATCGCGGACTCCAACCGAGGACCCCTCTTGCGCGTGCATTGGAGATCCGCCGGCTCTCCAGAAAATAGCGTTCGGCGGCGTTCGACATCACCGCCGACTCGAACGGTTCGGGCGCCGGCGGTTCCACTCCGAGAAGCCCGGCCGCGTAGGTGACCACATCGGATGTGGATGCCGGCTCGTCGTCGCAGACGTTGTAGATGGACTGACTCGGGTGCAGAAGAGACGCGTCGAGCAGGGAAACGATGTCGTCCACATGGATCCGCGACAGGACGTGGTTGTTCTTCTCGATCCGGCGTGCCCGCCCTTCCCGGATTCGATCGAGTGCGGAGCGACCGGGGCCGTAGATGCCTGCCAGACGGAAAATCACCAAAGCCAACCCCTTGGGTCGGCACGCGGCCGTCCAGGCGTTTTCAGCGTTGAGCCGGCGCATTCCTGTGGGCGAAGCCGTGTTGAGCGGCGAGTCCTCGGTCGTCCAGTTGCCCTGCTGATCGCCATAAACGGCAGTGGACGAGGCATAGCCTATCCAACTCAACCGATTCGAAAGTGCCGGACCCAACACCTCGAGGCCTGGACATCCTGCATCAGTGGGTGGGGCGAGCACCAGCAGGGCATTCGCCTGGCTGAGAGCCGTGGGCGCTGTGTTGAGATCAATGGGCACTGCCCCCAGACCTTCGACCCGCCTGCGCGTTTCCTCGCTCCGGACAACCACCTGGACCTGCCAACCCGCGGCCTGCTGCCGCCGGCAAAATCGCTCGCCGGTGTAACCGAAGCCAAACAGGAGAAGCCGACGATCAAGAACCTGCATAAAGCTGAGACCTCGAGCCGATCATGCACTTAAATTGCCGACCTTGCCTTGCTAACTCCGTGAGAACTCGGCCCGAAACAGATAGCGGGTCACGAAAAAACTCAAGATCACTATGACGGGGAGTATCGGCAGCGGAAATCGTGGAAAAGTTGCGATGATCAGACTGGCCGGAAGCACGCTACCTCCAAAGTGGAGGGCGAACCACATGAGCTTCTCTTCCGGCCTCAGCCTCCGCGGGTTGTCACCAGTCGACGTCATATCCGGTAACGCGTGGCCTTCCGTCGAATCGAGCGCGGCGATCTTTTGTTCCAACATTTCCTCGAAGCGGCGTAATCTGCTGGGGTCCGCAAGGTCGGGGCGAGATTTGAGCAGTGAATCGACAACTCGATGCAGGTCCGATTCATCTGCGGCCGTGTCTTCGTTCACCATTTAATTCTCCATTGAGGGCGCGAGGGATATTTCATCGCAAAGACGGTGTATGCGACGCGAAGCCCAAATACAAAGTAGCGCCAACAAGTACAACCGTAAATGCGTGGAGGCGGCGATTCGGCCTCCAGGACGATGTTGCGCCTCGATTCGTCATCGCGGCAACCAACAATAGTAGGCAAGTAACTCCCACGGCGACGCATAGGCAGCCGAGCCCGAAACGATGGCTCGATAGGGACAAGTCCCTCACGGCGGCTTCGGCGGCTATGATAACTGCTCCGTAGAGCCAGCCCAACGGATCGGCAGCTTCCGCCCAGCGATAAGTGAATTCCGACCTTTGCATGGCGGCGGCGTACGTGCAAACGCCCCAGACAAGATAGATCGCGCCAGCACCAAAGAGAGGGAGCAATCCTTCCAGAAGCAACCAGGAAATCTGCGGAGGCATCTTCAGATGTTGACACGACGCCGTTAATAGCAGAACTTTGCGCAGAAATGCGTTGGCGCGAAACCTTGTGATCCGGTCGCGAGGTCCCGGAGGGCAGAGAGACGGTGTGTGTTAGATCAGGCGTTGGGCCCACACACTTGGGCCTGACGCGTTCGCGGACGTCAGGCCGGCCATTGTGCGACGACAGCGTCGAGCGTCGCGGCCGAGGTCCGCAGATTCGCTACGTCCGAGGCGCCGGTTGCGTGGACCCGCGTATCAGTTCGAGTACTAGGCCGTTGTCAGCCTAACAGCGCCGTCACGCCGACGTTGATCGCAACGCCGCCGGCAATCAACCACACAAACAGGATGCCGGCGAGGACCAGCGGCCGCAAGCCCGCATTGCGAATCGCCGATGCATGTGTGGTTAGACCGAGGGCCGCCATCGCCATTGCCAGCACGAAGGTGTCGAATGAGATAGCCGCCGCAGTGAACGCCTGCGGCAGGGTGACGAGCGAGTTCAGTGCTGTCACAGCCACGAATCCCAGCGCAAACCAGGGGATGGAAATCCGAACACGCTCCTCGCTGTTGGACTGACCCTCGCGCGCCAGATACATCGACAGACCCAGCAGGAACGGTGCCAACAGCATCACCCTGACCATCTTGGTGATTACGGCTGTTGCAGCGGCCTGTTCGCCGATCGCGCGGCCGGCCGCAACCACCTGCGCCACTTCGTGAATCGTGGAGCCGGCAAAGACTCCATACGCTGCCGCCGAACCCGAGCCCACCAGGTGATAGAGCACCGGATACAGGAACATGGCGATCGTGCCAAAGACGACCACTGTCGAGACAGCCATGGCGACCTGGTCGGCGCGGCCCCGCACCACCGGCTCAGTGGCCATGACCGCGGCAGCGCCGCAAATTGAGCTGCCCGCGCCAATCAACATGGCCGTGCGGCGATCCAGGCCCAACAGGCGCGTTCCCAGGAACCACGCGATGGCGAACGTGCTGCAGACGACAACTGTGTCGATGACAACCCCCACCATGCCGACGTGCTGCACATCCTGAAAGGTCAGCCGGATTCCGTAGAGGACGATGCCCAACCGAAGCAGGGTCTGCTTTGAGAACTGAACGCCGCGGTCGCTGCCTTCGGCGATCCGCGGATAGACGGAATTGCCGACGGCGATCCCGAGGACGATGGCCAGGGTCAGCGCACTGATGCCGTGGGCCTGCAGCCAGCTCGAATTGCCGAGTCCGATGGCCAGCAGGGCAATGGCCGCTGCGAGAGCGGTGCCGGGTACGAGGGTGCGAAGGTTTTCCATGCGGGCATTCTGTGCCTCGCCGATCAACCTGAAAAACGTATAATTTCTCTATAACCTACCTATGAAGTAGCTATGCATCTCACCCTGCGCCAGTTGCTGATTTTCGCGGCCGTTGCCGAAGAGGGCAGCACCACGGCGGCCAGCAGCCGAGTCGCCCTGTCACAGTCGGCCACGAGCGCTGCGTTGAACGAGCTCGAAAAGGTGCTCGGCGCGCGCCTTTTCGACCGTGTGGGCAAACGACTCATCATCAATGACAACGGCCGTACGCTGCTGCCTCAGGCCCGCGCGGCACTGGACGTCGCTTCGGGCATCGAAAACGAGTTCAGTGTGGGAACACGCGAGCCGCGGAGCGTTCAGCCGCCCATCAATCTGCGAATTGCCGCGAGCACGACCATCGGCAACTACCTTCTGCCGCGTCTGATCACCCGTTTCCGCAGGCAATTCCCCCACGCGCGCTTTGAGGTCCGGATCAGCAACACCCGCCACGCGAGTGAAGCGGTAGGGCGGTTTGAAGTTGACATGGGCCTGATCGAAGGTCCGTCCTACGAGCCCGATGTGAACATGGAGCTGTGGCTCGAAGATGAGCTGGCAATCCTCTGCTCTCCCAAGCATCCACTGGCAGTCGACGGACAGCGGGTGAACCTCAAGGCCCTGCGGGAGGCCTCCTGGCTGCTCCGGGAACCCGGTTCAGGCACGCGCGAGGCAGTCGAGCAGGCGCTGCGGCCTCACCTGTTCCAACTGCGCGAAGACGTCCAGGTGGGCAGCACGGAGGCCATCAAACACCTGGTGGCCGAGGGGCTCGGACTGACCTGCCTGTCGCTCCAGGCGGTGGGCGATGCACTCACGCTCGGCAGGCTGGTGGTGCTGAATACCACGCTGCCGCGCCTCATGCGACCGCTCTACCTGGTGCATCACCGGCACAAGCAGATATCCACAGGACTCCAGCGCTTCATGGACCACTGCCGCGGTGCGTCCGGGGGTGTTTGAAATGTCGGAAACGGCCGTTCCGTTGTTGGAAAACGACATGTCTGCCCGGCAATGGGGCAAAAGCGGTCATCGCCTTGCAAACGCTTGCGCTTGTAATGAATTTATGGCTAACGTTAGGGGCTATTTTGAAGGGGAGATGAGCTTGAAATACAACAAACGGCTCGCTTATGCGATTTCGGTTGCGCTTGCATCGGCTGCTGCCAATTCAGCCATGGGCGCGGATGCTGCACCTGCCGCACCGGCAGAAGCAGAGCAGCCCTCGTCGGGCATCACGGAAGTGGTTGTCACCGCCCAGCGTCGTAGCGAGTCCATTCAGGACGTCCCCATCACGGTCCAGGCCGTCACGGGTGAGCAGCTCAAGGCGTTGGGGGTTCAGTCCTTCAACGAGTTGATGAAGTACACCCCGAACGTCACGTTCAGCGGCAACGGACCGGGCACCGGCAACATCTTCCTTCGCGGCCTGGGTGGCAGCGGATCGGGCAACCAGTCGCAATCGACGACTGCACCGTTTCCGAACGTTGGTGTGTATCTCGACGATCAGTCGATGCAATTCCCCGCGCGCAACAACGACGTGTACCTCGTTGACATGGAGCGCGTCGAGGTTCTCGAAGGTCCTCAGGGAACCTTGTTCGGTGGCGGTTCCCAGGCCGGTGCCATCCGCTACATCACCAACAAGCCCCAGTTCGGTGCGGTGTCCGGTGAAACCAACTTCGGTTACGGCATCACGGCCCACGGCCGACCGAACACGGTGCTCAACGGCACCATCAACATCCCGATCACCGACAATTTTGCCATTCGCGCAGTCGCTTTCTCCGACCACCGCGGCGGCTACATTGACAACGTGCCGGCCACCATCGGCTACTTCCCCGGCACGGCGCCCTTTGATTTCGGCGGCAATCCCACGGCCAACAACGGGCCGGTGCAGGGTACTGCCACCAATCCGATCACTTACCAGGGCGCACGCCTCTCGGCCCTGTGGAAGATCAACGAAGACTGGGACTTCCTGCTGCAGCAGAATTACCAGGACATGCACGCGGACGGATATTTCTATACCTATCCGACCAGCACTGACGGCACGGCTCTCGGCAAGTATCAGATCTCCGCTTTCTATCCCGCCGGCAACAAGGATCGGTACGAAAGCACCGCCTGGACCCTCAACGGCAAGGTCGGCGACCTGCTCAGTGTCGTCTACACCGGCAGTTACATGGTCCGGCACATCGACGGCCAGCAGGACTATTCGAACTACATGCGCAGCGCGGTCGGCTCGCTGTACGCCTGTATTGGCGGCCAGGCTGGCTACTTCAACTCGGGCAACTTCGCGTCGCTGGCCGGCAAGGGCATCCAGTGCTCCACTCCGGTCGGCGGCTGGCGTGACCAGGTGGACAACCAGCATCAGAGCCACGAGCTGCGCGTCAGCACCAATGCTGATTGGCGCCTGCGTGGACTGGCCGGCCTTTACTGGGAGAAGTTCAACATCGACGACGATATGAACTTCAACTACCTCGGTATCCCACAGTGCAGCGCGGATGTCCTGGCGCGCGAGCAGGCCGGTGGGCCGGACTGTCTGTCGGCGGTGGGCCCGGTGCCCGGCGCGTATTCGTCACATCCGGGTCTGCGGACCGATGCCAACACTGCGTTCGGCGAGGATGTGCAGCGTGGCTACCGTCAGCGCGCGGCCTTCGTATCCGCCGACTTCGATATCATACCGAAGACCCTCACCATCACCGGTGGTGCCCGTTTCTATCACTATGACGAGTACGAGCACGGTTCGGAGTACTACAGCGAATCCACGAGCAGTATCCCGAACGTCATCCAGGGCGCTGTGGTTGATCATCTCAACGGCGTGTGTACGGCGGCCGGTTTGTGCGGCTTCCCGATCAGTCTCGATAAGAGTGAGAGCGGTCACCGTCTGCGCGGTAACCTGACCTGGAAACCCACCAGCAACATCATGGCGTACTACACGTACTCCGAAGGGTTCCGTCCGGGCGGTTTCAACCGAACCAGCTCGGTGCCCGGTGGTACGCCTTCACCGGGTAAGGTGGCGCCTTACAGCGCCGGTGGCAAGGACTACCAGTTGAACAAGCCCGTCGGGTTCAGCTCGGACCAGTTGACCAACCACGAAGTCGGACTCAAGACCAGTTGGTTTGAGCGTCGCTTGATTGTGAACCTGTCCGGCTACGTCATGAAGTGGAGCAACATCCAGTTGCCGCTGTTTGACCCTGTGCACCTGGGTAACACCACTTTCGACATCAACGGACCGACGTACCGGGTGAAGGGTTTCGAGCTGCAGTTCGACGCCCGAATCACGGACGAGCTGTCTATCCAGGGTTCGAGCTCGGTCAACAGCCCGGAGCAGATCGATGCACCGTGTCTGGAGAGCAATCGGGTGACTCCGCCGGGTACGCCTCTAGCCAAGCAGAATCCCACTCCGCTGGGCCAGTGCATTACCCAGGTTAACGGTAAGCCGTATACAAATCCGTATGGCGTGCTGGGCACGCGACCGCCGTTCTCGCCACCCTGGATGTTCAACATCCGGGCGCGTTACGACTTCCCGATGTTCCAGGAATACAAGCCGTTCGCCTGGATCGGTGCCAGCCACATCAGTGGCCAGAGCAACGAGCCAGCGAGCTTCCCGGATGGCAACGATCCGACCCAGGCCAACCCGACCACCACGCTGCTCCGCTACCAGATCCCGGGCTACACCACCTACGACGCCGCTGTCGGTGTGGTCCGCGACGCCTGGACGGTGCAGATTTCCGGCCAGAACCTGTCCAACGTGTACGGTCCGACCAATATCTCGTCGGGGCAGTTCATCAAGTCGGAAATCCCGCTGCGCCCGCGCGTAGTGATGGCGAACGTCACCTGGAAGTTCTGACGAGTTAAGATCCGGGGGCGGACACGTGTCCGCCCCTTTTTCGTCAGTTTCATGGATCCCGCCCCGACGACCGACCTTCGGGAGTTGCTGCGCCAGCAGCGCTTCCCCGAGCTGCTGGCCACCGCCCAGTCCCTGCTCTCGAGCCATCCCGGGCACCGGGATGCCTTGCTTTTCAGTGCCATTGCTCAGCGCCTGCTGAATCGACTGCCGGAAGCCCTGAACACGCTCAATGAATTGGAGCGGCAGCATCCCGCATTCAGCCGGCTTTACGAGGAAAGAGGGCGCTGTTACGTGGCCCAGCGCCAGGCGCGACCCGCCATCCAGGCGTTTGTGAAAGCCGTGCAGCTCAACAACTCGCTGCCCGGCAGCTGGTCGATGCTCGAGGGCCTTTACCGGATGCAGGGCGACACCCAGAACACCGCGGTGGCTGCCAGGAATGTTGCCGTCCTGCGCGCGCAGCCCTCGGAGGTTGTTCTCGCCGACAGCCTGTTTGCGGATGGCGATCTGGAGCCGGCTGAGTCACTCATACGCGCCTATCTGCTCCAACACGGTGACAACATTGAGGCCATGCGCCTGCTGGCCCGCATAGGCATCGCACACAAGGTTTATCTCGACGCGCAGATTCTGCTTGCCGCTGTGCTGGAACGCGCTCCCGACTATCGAGCCGCGCGTTACGAATATGCTTTCGTACTGATCGAGCTGCAGCGGTTCGAAGAAGCCGCACGGGAAGTTGCGCGGCTCCTGCCGGACCAACCCAACGATCGGCAGTTGAAGATCCTGGAGGCCGCGGCCGCGGTGGGTCTCGGGGAGTTTGAGCGAGCCCTGGCGCTGTATCGCAATCTGCTCGTGGGGAGCGTGGAGGATGCCGAGCCGCACCTGTCGATCGGTCACGCGCTGAAGACGTTGGGGCAGGCTCAACCGGCCATCGAGTCTTATCGCCGTGCGGCCGAGCTGCGCCCGGATTTCGGTGATGCCTACTGGAGTCTCGCCAACCTCAAGACCTATCGTTTTGCCGCACAGGAATTGGAGCAGATGCGCCGTGCGGTGGATGCGCCTACCACGGCGCTGGTCGACCGGTATCATCTGTGTTTTGCTATCGGTAAGGCGTTGGAGGACAGCGGGCAGTTTGCGGAGTCATTCCGCTACTACCAACTCGGCAACGAGCTCAAGCGCCCTGAGTGTCGCTATCGTCCGGAGCTGATGGAGCGAAATACCCGGCATCAGATCGAGGTGTGCACACCCGAGCTGTTCGCGAGCCGCCGCGACTGGGGAGATCCCGCGCCGGATCCCATCTTTATTGTTGGACTCCCGCGCGCCGGCTCAACGTTGCTGGAGCAGATACTGGCTTCGCATTCCAAGGTGGAGGGAACGCAGGAGCTGCCAAACATCCAGCAGATCGTCACCCGCCTGCACGGCTTCGGGCCTGAAAACGAAAATCCGCGTTACCCGCGGATTCTGGCCGATTTCAGCGCTGCGGACTTTGCCAGGCTCGGCGCGGAATACCTGTCCGCTACGCGCATTCACCGCAGGAGCGACGCGCCGTTCTTCATCGACAAGATGCCCAACAACTTCCGGCACCTGGGCCTGCTGCATCTCATGCTTCCGAACGCGCGCATCATCGATGCCCGGCGAGAGCCGATGGCCTGCTGCTTCAGTAACTTCAAACAGCTGTTTGCCAGCGGGCAGGAATTCACGTACAGCATTGACGACATTGCCCGTTACTACCGGATTTATATCGAGCTGATGCGGCACTGGGACAGTGTGCTGCCGGGCCGCGTGTTGCGCGTGTTTCACGAAGACGTGGTCGATGACCTGGAAGGCAACGTGCGACGCCTCCTGGACTTCTGCGGTCTCGAGTTCGAAGAGCAGTGCATTGCATTCCACGAGAACAAGCGCAGCGTGCGCACTGCCAGCTCCGAGCAGGTCCGGCAGGGGATCAATCGCGAAGGTCTCGAGCAGTGGAAGCACTTTGAGCCCTGGTTGGGGCCGCTGCGGGATGCTCTTGGCGATGCGCTCCAGCGGTATCGCGAGTGAGCCCGGGCCGCAATGACCCCTGTCCCTGCGGCAGCGGCCAAAAATTCAAACACTGCTGCGGGAGCCTGGCTCAGCGCTCAACCGGCAGTGTCAGCACCGGCGAGCTCACTGCGCTGATGGAGCTTCTCAACGCGGGGCGTGCCGATGAGGTCGAGCGGCGTGCCGTGGACCTGGTACGTTCGCGCCCATTCGAGGGAATGCTATGGAAGGTTCTGGGCGTATCGTTGATGCGTCAAGAGAAGCAGGCCCTGCCTGCTTTGCGGCGCGCGGCAGAGCTGTTGCCACAAGACCCCGAGACGTGCAAATCTGATCGACGAGTTGATCAACACCGGAGGTTCGCTGCGCGAGGCCGGCCAACGGCAGGAAGCGATTGCGGCGTTTGAGGAAGCGGCCGATCTCGGCCCAAAGCGCGCCGACGCGCACTTCTGTCTCGGGCGCGTGCTACTCGAATCGCGCCGGCCGCGCCGCGCCGCCGACTCCTTTCGCAATGCTATCGCCGTGCAACCGGGCCTCGTGGCCGCGCATCAAGGTTTGGCAACCGCGCTGCGTGGCCTCGGTGCTGCAGCGGAAGCGCAAGCGAGCTGCGAGCGGGCATTGGCGCTTGCACCTGAAAGCCCGGACGTAATGCTCTTGTTGGGAGAGTTGCGCGCCGACCGGGGTCAGTTTGCAGAGGCGCAGGAGCTGTTTGAGCGAGTGCGGTCTACGCACCCAACATACGCGCCCGCATATTCGAGCATCGCATCTCACAGACGCATGACTCGCGCAGACGATTCGTGGCTCCAAGGAGTGCACGCACTCCTGGCAACCCAATTGCCGCTGCCGGACGAGGTGCAGTTGCGTTATGCGTTGGGAAAGTATTTCGATGAGGTAGATGACTACGACAATGCATTCGACAGCTATCAGCGCGCGAATGAGCTGAACAAGCGCCTGGGAGGCACTTACAACGAGGCTGATTTGACCGCACTGCTCGAGCGCATCATCAAGCGATGCGACGGCTCTGTGTTGCCGGGCGCCTCCGATTCCGAGGAACCTGTTTTCATTATCGGTATGCCGCGCTCCGGCACTTCGTTGGCAGAGCAGATCCTGGCGTCCCATTCTTCGGTCGCAGGCGCTGGAGAAGTGGCCTTCTGGGATGGAGTGTTTGAGCGGGGGCCACAAGACAATCTGGCAACGCGCTACCTGCAGCGCCTGCACGAGCGGGCTCGGGGACCGCTGCGCACCATCGACAAGATGCCTGCGAATTTCGCCTACGCCGGGTTCATACATTCAGTATTCCCCCGGGCGCGGATCATTCACATGCAGCGCCATCCGCTCGACACCTGTCTGTCGATTTATTTCCAGAGCTTCTTCAATGTGACCGCCTACGCGAACGATCTGAACCATCTCGCGCACTATTACGGCCAGTATCAGCGCATCATGGCTCATTGGCGCAAGCTGTTGCCGTCACATGTACTGTTGGAAGTCCCTTACGAAGGTTTGGTGCAGGATCCGGAGCTGTGGACCCGCCGCATGCTGGAGTTTATCGGGCTGCCCTGGGATCCAGCCTGCCTGCAGTTTCACGAGAACGAACGAGCGGTTATCACCGCCAGCCGGTGGCAGGTACGGCAGAAAATCAACGCCGCGTCAGTTGGCCGCTGGCGCAAGTACGCGAAGCACCTGGGGCCCTTGCGACACCTCTCGCCTGACGATCAGTGAGCCGCATGGCGCCTGGTTGGCCCCGCCTGACGCGCTTCAGCGGAAGCGCGCCCCCTGCCTCTTTAGCTCCGCCTGCACAGCCGCAATGTTGAGCCGATCAAACGGCTCATCCCGCTTTACCGAAACTGCCGCCGCCACTCCCGCACCCTGTCCGCTCACCGCGCAACACATCATGTTGCGTGCCGATGCGTGCGACACCTTGTCGCCACCGATCGAGCGACCCGCCACCAGCAGGTTTCCAACACCCTTCGGTACCAGCGCCCGATAGGGCACGTGCCAGTACCTTCCCGTGGTCGGCAGGATCAAGATCCCGTAGCCATCAATGAATTCCGGGAAGATTCCGATGGCATCATCAAACCGGCCCTGCTCACGTACGTCAGTGCCGGTCAGGTTGTAGAGCGCATCAATCTTGCGCGTATCGCGAATACCGAGCGTCATTCCGAAGTTGCGCAGCTTCGCGCCTTCGCAGCCCGGCATGAAACCCTTCAATGCGTCCAACGCATAGATCGCTTCACGCCGACCCCGCATCTCACCCACTGTCAGGTCATTGGGGTCCGTGCCGTCGATCTCCGGAACGTGCACGAGGTTCAGGTACGTGAGATCCCCCTGATCCGTCACCGTGCCCCACGTACCGGCAATCGTGTGCAGATTGGCGGGAATCAGCCCGGCGTCCAGAGCCTGTTTGAACGGCTTACGCAGGAACGGGGAGAACATCTTGTCCTCCTTGCCCGTGGTCTCATAGTCCCACTCTCCATTGCCCGACCAGTCGGCGTAGGTCTGCGGGTCCGCTTTCACAGCTTCAATGAAACGCTGCTTGTTGACACCGCTCATCGAGAACATGACGGACACGGCCATCATCTCGTTCTTCGGCGACTTCCGATAGGGCGCCCCGGCGCGCGCAGCAATGTCAGCGTCCCCAGTAGCATCAATCACCCGCTTGGCAAGAATCGCTTCTCTACCAGCCTTGCTTTCAGTAATGACGCCAGTGATCACGCCGTTTTCGAGGATCGGCGCCACACCCATACGGTGCAACAGCGGAGCAACTCCAGCCTCCTGCACCAATGTGTCAGCAACCCACTTGAACATCTCGGCATCGAGCGCCTGACTGATCGACTGCGGCTCCGGCATGGAAGCGCCCATCGCCTTCGCGCGTTGCTCGAACTCGATACCGATTCCTTCACAATCGACCGTCTTCTCGTGCCGATACCACGCGAACCCTTCGACGCCGACCTGCGTGATGTTGCCACCGAAGCAGCCGTTACGATCCAGCAGGGCGGTTCGAGCGCCGGCGCGAGCTGCGGCGAGAGCGGCGGCAAGGCCTCCGGGGCCGCTGCCGACCACCAGTACATCGGTCTCCAGTACCACATCGATCGAGCGCGCCGGTTCAGTGATTTTTTTCATGGATAGCAGACTACCACGCTGAAGTTACAATACGGACCATGAGAAACGACCTCGTCGTGGTGGGCGCAGGCATCCTGGGCCTGTCGTGCGCGCTTGCCGCCGCGCGACGCAATTTGAATGTTCTCGTCATCGATCGGGCTATACGCGCCCTCGGCGCGTCAGTCAGAAACTTCGGCCTGATCACGGTGACCGGTCAGGACCCCAAGCACGTCTGGCCCCTCGCGCGGCGCTCTCGCGATGTTTGGGTTGAAGTGGCGGCGAAGGCCGGCATTCCGATATTGCAGCGAGGCGTTTGGATTTCGGCACGGCGCCCCGAATCCGCCGCTGTACTGGAAGCGTTCATGCGAAGCGCGACCGCTGAAGGGTGCGAGCTGCTCACGGCTGCTGCAGCGCTCAGCAGATGCCCGCATCTGCAGACGCGGAATCTGCAGGCTGCCCTCTGGAGTCCGCATGACCTGAGAGTTGAGTCGCGCGACGCGATTCCTGCGTTGACTGACTGGCTCACGCGCGAGTACGGCGTCCGGTTCCTGTGGGAAACGGCGGTTCACAACGTTGAAACACCGACCATTCAAACATCCCGCGGGCCCATCTCCGCGCCGGCGGTCGTGGTGTGTCCGGGTGATGATTTCGAGACTCTGTATCCGCAGCAGTTGAAAGCGGCCGCAGTCAGCCGCTGCACCCTGCAGATGATGAGGCTTGGCAGCCCCGGATTCACCCTGCCGGGCACGCTCATGTCAGACTTGAGCCTGGTGCGCTATGAAGGCTTTGCCGACCTGCCGGAAGCCGCCGTCCTGCGACAACGGCTGCAGAGCGAACAACCTGAGTATTTGCAACATGGCATCCATCTGCTGGTGGCGCAGAGTGCCGATGGCAGCCTGGTGGTGGGTGACAGTCATCACTATGGCGCGGCGCCGGAGATTTTCGCCGATGAGCGTGTTTACGAGTTGCTCAGCGACGAATTTCTCGCGGTCACTGGCCGACCAGCACCGCCTGTACTGCAGCGTTGGAGCGGAACCTATGCGGTTGCTGATCGCGGTCCGACGCTCATCGAGTCCCCATCACCTCGAACGAGACTGGTCATGGTGACGAGTGGAATCGGAGCATCAACCGGGTTTGCTGTCGGCGAGCAGGTCATTGCGGAGTTGTTCAGCTGACCTCAGTGCCGAGCTTTGGAGTGTTGTATGGAAAAGCCGAAGAGTCTGTTGGATGAAGTAGGCGAGGGTCTCGATGGCCTCGCGCAAGCCCGTGCCATGCTCGCCGCGGGGCGCAAACCGGGCATTGCGCGTTCCCTCGATTTCGAGCTGGTTGAGATTGAAGCCGGGAGGGCCGTATTTGCAGGCACACCCGGTGAGCATGCGTACAACCCCATCGGGATGGTGCATGGCGGTTATGCCGCTACGTTGCTCGATTCAGCATGTGGCTTCGCGGTGCACTCGAAGTTGAGCGCGACTCAGGCATATACCACGCTCGATCTGAATGTCTCGTACCTTCGTCCAATCACCGCGACGACAGGCTTGCTTCGCGCCGAAGGAATCGCAAAGCAGGTTGGCAGGCGTGCCGCCTTCGCCGAAGCCAAGCTCACGGGCGCGGACGGCAAGGTGTATGCCGCGGCGACTTCGACCTTGTTGGTATTTGATCGTTAGGAGCGCAGGTACGACGCGCCGTTGACATCGAGAATGGCGCCCGTGAGGCTCGCCGGCGCATCGAGCGCACAAAACGCCACCACCTCCGCCACCTCGTCCGGCGTTGCCACTCGCCCGAGCGGCTGATCGGCCAGCACCGCTGGATCGGTTATCGACTTGGCGACCCGTTCCGTCGCGACCCACCCCTGGCGCAACCACGTACACAAAGACGCTCTTCGGTGCCAGTGCCTTCGCCAGTGACTGGCTCATCGCATTGAGCCCAGCCTTGCTCGCAGCGTACGCTGGTGCCGTCGGTTCGCCTCGATAGGCGCCGCGTGAAGAAATGTTGACGATCCTGCCGCCACCCTGCTCAGCCATCGCGCGCGCAGCAAAGTGTGACAGATGCGCCGGGCCCAGCAGGTTGGTCGTCAGAGTCCGCTGCCAGGCAGCGGCCCAGTCGTCGAAGTCAGTGGTGAGTGGCGGATGGTTGGGGAAGATGCCCGCGTTGTTCACGACGGCGTCGATGCGCTGACCCGTTGAGGCGTCATGCCACAATCGTCCGATTGCATTCGGGTCCGCCAGGTCCGCTTGAACGATCGAGTGTCCGTCTCCCTTCAGCGTTCGTCGTGTCGACTCCGCGGCGTCACGTCCTTTTTGATAGTGCAGCACGACGGTAACGCCGCGTGCAGCCAATGCCTTGGAAATGGCAGCGCCAATTCCACCCGAAGCTCCGGTCACGAGTATCTTTGCCATGCGACGAAGAGTAGCAAACGCGTGAATAGAGAACTCGGTTCAGGCAAGATCCGAACGCGACCAGTCAAAATTAATAGCGTCTCGCCCGAACACATCGCTGGCCAACTTTCTCGAGAGATCGCATGATCTGGACCCTTTGGGCCGTACTGCTCCTGATCCATGGTGCGCTGTCACGGTGGGCAAAGAAGCTCGCGCTTCTTTGCACCGGCCTCCATGGTTGCCGATGGCATTCTCATTGCGATCGCACTGATCACGATGGAGCAACTGGAGGACCTCAGGGTGCTCGAAGTGGCTCGGATCGGGGTGTTCTTTGTTGCCTTCGGCACGGCCGGGCGACAGTTGATGAACAGCGTGCTGACACGGTTCCCAGCGGTGTCGACGGGGAGCACGGGGTCGACTTAGGCTGATTGTCGGCGCTTCAGGGCATCGGCATCCGCAACCAGTCCGGGTCCGGCAATTCCGCAAACGCCTCCCGGAGCGCATCACTCCACCGATTGCGGATCCCACTGAAGTACTCATTGTTGGCGTCAATGCTCATGTGACGCGCAATCTCAAACCGATCGCGCTTGATCATCACCAGGTCCAGCGGCAAACCCACTGACAGGTTCGACTGAATGGTCGAGTCCATGGAAACCAGCGCGCACTTGGCCGCCTCGTTCAGGCTGCTGCTGCGCCTCAAAACGCGGTCGATGATGGGTTTGCCGTATTTCGATTCGCCCACCTGGAAATAGGTGGTCTCGGCGGTCGCTTCAATGAAGTTCCCGGCGGCGTAGACGCTGAACAGGCGCGGCACCTCCCCGCGGATCTGCCCGCCCAGGATGAGACTGGCGTTGAATTCGAGGCCAAACTCTTTCAGTTGGCTGGCGTCGCGCTTGTGCACCTGACGGATGGCATCACCAACGCATTCGGCTGCTTCGAAAAGCGTGGCCACCGAGAATAGATTCGGGGTGCCATCGCCAAGCTCGATGTGCTCGCGCAGCAGACTGATGACCGCCTGCGTCACGGCCAGGTTGCCGGCAGTCTGAACCACCATCACCCGATCGCCGGGACGCTGGAACACGGTCGTCTTGCGGAACGTGCTGATATGGTCCACGCCGGCGCTCGTCCGCGAGTCCGAAAGGAACACAAGGCCCGTGTCGAGCAGCATCCCCACGCAGTACGTCATCGTCGCCAAGCCTCCAGCACATCCAACGTCGGCCTCGAGTGTAGCTAGAATCAGTTGCGGAAACGGTGGGGGACACGGCAGAAGCGGTGCGAATAGCCAGAATAGCCAAATGGACAGCGACCATCCTGGGCGGGGTCGTGCTGCTGCTTACAGCGACAGTGTTCGTGCTCACCTCCGTGATCGATCCGAACCGATACCGGTCCAAAATTGAAGGCATCGTCGCCAATCTGGCGGGCAGGCCGTTTGTGATCGAAGGAAATCTGACGCTCACCTGGTACCCATGGCTGGGCATCCGCACCGGCCCCGCGCACCTGGATAATCCCCCCGTTGTGCCCGGACCTCCGATGGTGGAGTGGCAGTCGATCTCTGTTGCGGCCAAGGTTTGGCCGCTGCTGAAAGGGGATGTCGTGGCAGATCGCATCAGGCTCCAGAGCCCGGTGATTCACCTTCGCCGCGATGCCCAAGGCCATGGGAATTGGGAGGGCCTGGGCGGGCGCTCGTCCGACGCCGACGCTGCGGCCGGGGCACGTGGCTCAGCGCCAGCAGTCGACACTCGAACAGCCAGCGAGCCGGCAGCATCGGCCGATACCGGGACGGGATCCCCCGGCCGCGCCGCGCCAACAAGCTCTCCGCCGCCATCTTCGTCCGCCCGCCAGCTCCAAATCGCCGGCATCGAAATCCGCGACGGCACCGTCGACTATGTCGACGACGTCGGCGGCCAGCATGCAACCCTGACCAACTTGGAGTTGGACACAGGCGAATGGCGTACCGGCCAATCGCTACGCATGTACACAAGATTCCTCGCCCACCTCTCTTCGCTGCCTCCGGATGGCGTGTGGATCCAGCTCGACGCACCCGAGCTAACCATTCGCCCGGAGCCCCTCAAAGTTGCAGCGCCAAAGCTGACCTTGAAAGTAGCAAATGCCCAGTTGGACGGCGATGTCACCTATGAGCAGGCGCCTGAGATCCACGCGCACGGGTCCGTTGTGTTGCGCACGGAGTCCCTGCGAAAACTGGCCAACGACCTGGCTCTGAATCAAACGCTCCCGCACGATCCAACGACACTGGGGCCGCTCGAGCTGGCCACGACCTGGAGTTACAACGACAACGCCCTCGAGGCAAAGCCGCTGACACTCAAACTCGACGGTGTCAGTTTCAAGGGCTGGTTGCAGAGATCCGCGCCCCCGAGTCCATGTGGGGATTCGAGCTGCGCGGTGATCGCATCGATCTCGGCCGGTACGTCCAGATCGACAGCACCCGCAAGAAGCCCTTCGAGTTGCCCGTGGAGGCCCTGCGGGTAATCAACGCGAATGGCAGCCTGATCTTTGACCAGGTTGTGTTGGCGGACACACACATGACCAATGTGCGCCTCGCGGTGCAGACACCTGCTCCCCAGGCGCCGGGCACCCACGCGCCAACTACCCAGACATCTGCCCCCCCAGCGCCCGCCACCCAAGCGGCAGTCACCCAAGCGGCAGCCACCCCAAAACCTGCCGCTCAGGCGCCTGTCCCGCAGAGCGCCGCCACGCGACCGCCAGACGCAAGACTACAAGCCCCGCGAGCTCCGGCCGCGCGGCACCCCCAAGGACATCAATGACCCGCTACCCCGAGTTCGCAGCAGCCTTGCTGGCGTGGCACGCGGAACGCGGCCGTCATGACCTGCCTTGGCAACTCGACAGGACTTCATATCGTGTCTGGGTGTCCGAGATCATGTTGCAGCAGACCCAGGTAGTGACCGTGATTCCGTACTACCAACGCTTCATGGCACGCTTCCCAACTGTCACCTCGTTGGCCAATGCACCCATCGACGACGTGCTGCACCTGTGGACCGGCTTAGGCTATTACGCGCGAGCGCGCAATCTGCATCGGGCGGCAGGCATCATCCGCGATAAGTTCAGTGGTGAGTTCCCAAAGACTTTCGAGGAAGTAGCAAGCCTGCCGGGCATTGGTCGCTCAACGGCCGGAGCCATTCTCGCGCTCAGCAGGGGCGAACGTTTCCCCATCCTGGACGGGAACGTCAAACGTGTGTTGGCACGTTATTTCGGTGTTGAAGGCAGCATGGCTGACAAACCGGTTGTCGACCGCATGTGGCAACTGTCAGATGCCTGCACCCCGACAAGGGTGTCGAAATCTATACGCAGGCCATCATGGACATGGGCGCCACCGTATGCACGCGCCACAAGCCTTTATGCGCATATTGCCCGCTGGCGGAAAATTGTTTCGCCCGGGCGACCGGCCGGCAAGCCGATCTGCCGACACCGCGCAGCGCCAAGGGCAAGAAGCGCCGAGTGCGCGAAGTCTTCATGCTCGTGGCCATGCGCGACGACGGCAGTGTGTTGCTCGAACGCCGCCCGGAAACCGGTATTTGGGGAGGACTGTGGTGTTTGCCGGAATTTGACACAGTCTCGGCTGCGAGCGCGTACTGTGGCCAGTCGCTGGCAGCGGCACAGAATCACCCCAGGCCGTTGTCCGCCGTCGAGCACGCCTTTACACATTTCGATCTGGTCATAACGCCGCTGTTGACCTCATGTGCTGGCCACGCAGGTGTCATGGATGCACCTCCGACCCTCTGGTATAACGCGCGCGACCCCGCGAAGATCGGCTTGCCGGCACCGATCAAGACACTGCTCGAGACCCTCTCGGGCCCCACCATGTTCGATTCGAGTGAACACCATGTCTCGTAATGTGCAATGTGTAGTTTTGAAAGCTGAAGCCCCGGGCCTCGATCGCCCGACGTATCCCGGTGAGCTCGGTAAACGCATCTTCGAGAATGTCTCGAAGGAGGGATGGGCGCGTTGGTTGAAGCATCAGACAATGCTCATCAACGAGTACCGGCTGACGCCCATTGAGCCGAAGGCGCGAAAGTTTCTTGAAGGTGAAATGGAGAAGTTCTTCTTCGGCGTGGGCTCGAAGGCCCCGGATGGTTTCCAACCGCCGAAGCAGTAACGTCCGCGCGTGTCATCCTTTTTCACGTCGCGGCGTTCCTGAGGGAACGGCTCGAAGTGTACGAGGATCGCGCATGGAAATGTCATTGCGGACCGGAAGCGAGACGGCTGAGAAAGTCGACTCATCCCACCTGCGTCAGCGCGAGCCGCTGCGGACCTGGGCCGGACGCGGCACCGGTGTAACGTGCAACGGCTGCGGTGAGCCCATTCAGGCACACGAAATCGAATACGAAGTTGAGATGCCGGCCGGTAGTGAAACGCCGACGCTGAACTTCCACTTGATGTGCTATCGGAATTGGACCGGCCGAGGCAGTCGTTGAGCGGTCGCCGGATTGGCGCGTGCTGAAGGCCGGGGCGTTGTTGACGCGAAAGCCGGCCCACGCGGGAACTTACAGGCGGATCATGCCCCGCTTGTGCGCCACTGCAACCGCTTCGGTGCGGCTGATGGCGTCGAGTTTGGTCAGGATCGCCTTGACGTGAGTCTTGGCGGTTCCTTCGGTAATTGCGAGACGGCGCGCGATGTCCTTGTTGCTGCGGCCCTGGGCCACCAACTGCAACACATCGAGCTCACGTTGAGTCAGGCTGGGTTTCGCCATGCGCTGCAAAGCTTTCGCAGCCACGGACGAGGAAGTATACGGACGGTCTTCACTGACAGCGCGAATCGCTGACAGGATCTCCTGGCGGGGTGCGTCTTTGAGCAGGTAGCCTTTGGCGCCCTGGCTGAGACACTGGAAGATATCTTCGTCACCGTCGTACGTGGTCATGATGAGAATGCAGGCCTTCGGGTTGCCTTCCAACACTCTCTGGACCACGGCAACGCCGTCGCGCTTGGGCATGCGGAGGTCGAGGACCATAACGTCGGGGCGGTGTTGCTCATACAGCACGATGGCCTCGTCGCCGTCGCTCGCTTCCGCGACCACTTCCATGTCCGGCTGCTGATTGATCATTGTCGCCAGGCCGTCTCGCACCACCGGATGATCGTCTGCGAGAATCACCCGAATCTTCCGCTTGAGTACCGCAACCATCACACTCTCCGCTTCGGCAGCCTCACGCTTACTCGCGTGCCGGCACCGGGTTTGCTTTCAATATGCCACTCCCCTCCAATGGCTCCTGCACGCTGTTGCATGCTCGTGAGTCCAAATCCTTCGCCCGCCAGCTTGGCGTGCTGTTCCATGCCCACGCCATCATCCGAAACCGCCAGAACCCAATGAGCCGGCTCATCGGTCATCTGGATCAGAATATTCGACGGCCGGGCGTGACGCATGGCGTTGCTCAACGCCTCCTGCGCAATGCGCAGCAGTTCGTGCTCGTGCTCAGGCTTCACGCCGGTCATCGTGAAGTCACCGCCCTTGAAGGTACAGGTGACACGACCCGGAACCGTTGACCGGTCGCACAACTGCCGCAGGGCAATTTCCAGCCCCGCGCGCCGTGTCTGATCCAGTCGCAACGCCATGACCGAACGGCGCGCTTCGGACAGACCGTCGCGTGCCAGGTCACGGATGCGATTCAACACACCCGCCAACTCGGAGTTCTTGCGCTTGCACGGCTGGAATTCCTCGGCAGCGCCGAGCTGCATGAGAATTCCTGTGAACGCCTGCGCCAGGCCGTCATGAATCTCCTGGCCGATACGGGTGCGCTCGACGAGAACCGCAGCTTCCTTGGCCGAGTAGGCCAGCCTGGTGAGCTGCACTGCCAGCGTGGCCTGCTGGGCCAACGCAACCAACAACTCGCTGTGTTGAACTTCGGGTGCTTCACGTCGGAAGGAGAGAATGAAGAAACCGACGTTCCGGGCACCAAACACCAGCGGGTAGATCAAAACACTGGAATAACCTTCACGACGATGGAACGCCAGCGCACCGGGCCAGATCTCCCAGTTGCCGCGCTCAATGTTCATGTAGCGAGGCTCGGGGCTGCGGCCGAACACCTCCGTAAAGGGCGAGCCGGCAAACGGCACGCTCGTTGCAAAAGGAGCATCAGCAAGCTGACCGTCCCGGACGTGAGCCAACACCCGCCATTCCTGCAGCGAATCCTTGGAAACGATCACTGAGCCGGAGGCGGCGTCGAATTGACGCGTCGTCTCCAACAACATATGACCCATGAAGCTATGAAGGTCAGGCTCGCTCGCCAGGCGCTCGAGGTTGCCGCGGATGACGGCATTCGCCTTGGCCAGCTCGGTCACTTTCTCTTCGGCTGCACGCTCACGTGCAGCGCACATCGTCGACCAGGCGCTCGCGGTGGAGGGCGGCACCGATGACACCGGCCGCTGTCTCGAGAGCTGACAGCTCGGCGGAATCAATCGCACGCCGTTGTTTGGTGTTGTCAAAACCCACGATGCCGGTGAACTCGCCGCCGATAAAAATCGGCACAATCGCCTTGGTCTTGGTGCCGATACCTTCGAAGCCGATGGTCGGCACGGTCGATGTGTCGCTCATGCTCAGACAAACGCTGCGGCCGGCGCGCAACTCCGTACAGACAGCGGAGAAATTGCGCTCATCGCAACTGCACGTCGCGGGATCCTCGAGATGGGGTACGACGCCGTCGGCAACCCACTCGCTGGCAACCACCAACAGCGGCTCGCCGCCCGGACCTGCCTGGGACAACATGAGATTGACGCGATCAACACCGGCGGACTCGCCGATCAGGCGCAAAACATTGGGCACCACCGCCCGCACATCCGGAGCCTCGAGCAGCAGGCGGCTGGCCTTGGCGGAAGCGGCCAACAGGCCCTCGCGCCGCGCCAGCGACTCATTGATCTGGGTGAATTCCTTCTCGCACTCACTGCCGACCGACTTGGCAAAATTCTCTTCTAGAACAGGCAGTTCCACCACATTGGCATTCATTCAAAGCTCTCCGGCCGGGAACGCCACGCACGTTCACCCGAACCCCCAATGTGGGGGTTCGAGGGCCTGCGAGCAAGCTCTAGCATGGCGGCTACCCGGTACGTTCTAATTCGATGCCTGAGTGTAGCGCGGGAAAGCCGCGCCCTCCCAACCCCCGCCCAATGCCTTGTAGACGGCAATGAGACTGGTGGCCGTCGCGGTCCGGGTCTGGGCCAATTGGTCCTCGGCCACGAGCTGAGTCCGTTCCGCATCAAGGACTTCCAGGAAGTCGACGATCCCGCCCTCGTAGCGCACCCGCGCCAGTTTGGCGGCCGCGGCGCTCGATTCGGCGGCATCCGCGGCATGGATGAGCTGGTCCCGGGCTCGGGCGTGGGTTACAAGGGCGTTTTCGGTCTCTTCCAGGGCACCCAGAACGGTTTTTTCATATTGTGCCAGGGCGGTGCTGTTGCGGGCCTTGGCGCCGGCGACGCGGGCGTGCACCCGGCCGAGGTCGAAGGCGGCCCAGGAGATGCCAGGGCCGATGGAGTAGGCGCGGCTCGGTCCCGTCCCCAAGCCATTCAGCGTCTTCGCGTCATAGCCGAAGCTGCCCGTGAATGTCACCTTGGGAAAGTAGTCTGCAACGGCCACACCGATGTCTGCGCTCGAGGCGGCCAGATCACGCTCGGCCACACGGATGTCCGGGCGGCGACGGAGCATTGAAGCGGGGTCGCCGACCGCCAGAGTCTTGGGCAACTCCGGAAGGTCTTTGACCGGCGTCAACAGATCCTGCAGGGCGTTGGGATCGCGCCCGGTCAACACGCTCAAGCGATGAATGGAGCGCTGTACTGCGGCTTCCAACGGGTCGATGGTTGCCAGAGTGGTGCTCAACTGTGCGTTGGCCCGGGAGGTATCAAACTCAGTGCCGCGGCCGTTCTTCAGGCGCACATCCACGAGATTGAATGTGGATTTCTGGTTCTCCACGTTCTTGCGGGCCACGGCCAGCTCGTACTGAGTGCCGCGAAGCTCGAAGTAGGTGCGGGCAACTTCCGCGATCACTGAAACCTGGGCGTCGTGGAGAGTTGCCTCGGCGCCCTGGAGTTGATCCTTCGCGGCTTCGTTCTCGCGCCGAACCCGACCAAAGAGGTCGAGCTCCCACGTGGCATCAAACCCGACGTCGTAGAACGAGGCGGTGAAGGGCAAACCTGCCTGAACTGCAGGAACCTTCTGTGTCGTATGGCCACCGGCAGCCGTTACCGTCGGCCCGAGGTCATACAGTGACTGATGGCGTGCGGCGCGGGCCTCAGCCAACCGACCGACGGCAATCCGCAGGTCATGGTTGGCATTCAGTGCGTCGTCGACCAACTTGTCGAGTGTCTCGTCGTTGAACTGCTTCCAGAATTGAACCTGGGCGTTCTCGGACGTGTACAACGCCTGCTCAGCAGCCCCATACGTTGGGGCGGTTGAGGTTTTGGGTTGGTGATAGTTGGGACCCACTGCGCAGCCGGCTAGAGTGCCGGCTACGAAGAGGGCGACCGCCGAGAGGGCGCGGGCCCTGCTGGCGCTGTGCTTTGAGCTATTCATCAATGCGTCTCCGCCGAGGCAATGCGAGCCGGCGCAGGGCTGTCGCCATCAACAGGCTGACGCTTGCCGAGCTTCCGGACCAACACGTAGAACACTGGGGTCAGCAGCAATCCGAAGAAGGTGACACCCAGCATTCCGCCGAACACTACAACACCCAGAGTGTGCCGAACCTCGGCACCGGCGCCGACCGCCAGTACCAGCGGTATGACACCTGCGATGAACGCGATGGAGGTCATCAGGATCGGGCGCAGCCGCAGGCGAGCTGCCTCCAGCACTGCCGATACTGTATCCATGCCGCGCTCTTCTTCCAGATGCTTGGCGAACTCCACGATCAAGATTGCGTTCTTACACGCCAACCCGACCAGCACGATGAGCCCGACCTGCGTGAAGATGTTGTTGTCTCCATGCGTCAGCAATACACCGGTGATGGCAGCCAGCAGACACATCGGAACGATGAGAATGATGGCTATAGGCAGCGTGAGACTTTCGTACTGAGCGGCCAGCACGAGGTACACGAAGATCACGCACAACGGGAACACCAGGAAGCTTGCGCCACCGGCGAGTGTCTGTTGGTACGCGAGGTCCGTCCACTCGTAGCTCATGCCGTGGGGCAGGGTCTCCTGGAGGATCTTGGTCATCGCCGCCTGCGCCTGACCGGAGCTGTATCCGGGAGCAGGGCCTGCGTTGATGTCAGAAGCACGATAGGCGTTGTAGCGCTGTACGACGTCAGGACCGAAGGCTTCCTTGACGCTGAGCAGCGATCCCAGCGGAACCATGTCGCCCGCTGCGTTGCGGGTCTTCAGTGGCAGGATGTCCTCCACATGTGACCGGAACGGAGCATCGGCCTGCGCCAGGACCTGGTACGTACGACCAAACTTGTTGAAGTCGTTCACGTACAGGGAGCCCAGGTACACGTTCAATGTGTCGAACAGGTCGGACATCTTCACGTTCTGACGCTTCACCTTCGTGCGATCCACGTCCACATCGAGCTGCGGCACGTTGATCTGATAGGTGCTGAAGCCACCGAACAGCGCAGGATTCTGGTACGACTTCTTGATCGCGGCGTCAGTCGCCGCGAACAGAGCCTCTTCACCGAGATCCGCGCGGTCCTCGATCTGCAGCTTGAAGCCACCGAGGGTACCGAGGCCGATGATCGGCGGCGGCGGTACGACAATCACGAAGGCGTCCTGGATGCTGCCCATCTTCTGGGTCAACGCGCCGGCGATCTCCTTCGCGGTAAGGCCTTTGCCTTTGCGCTTCTCGAAGTCATCGAGTCGAAGAACACGATGCCGGCGCTGGAGCTCGGCGTAAAGCCGTTGACGGACATACCGCTGAACTGCACAGCATGCTCGACGCCGGGCTGCTTCAGACCGATCTCGCCGATCTTGCGGATGACCTGGTCGGTGCGCTCGATTGTGGCTGCGGGGGGCAGTTGTGCGATCGCGATGATGTACTTCTTATCCTGCTCCGGCACGAATCCGCCCGGCACCATGTTGAAACCGAAGTACGTCAGGGCAATCAGGCCGCCATAGACGACCAGCGCGATTCCAGTCCGACGGACGATGGTCGTCGTCGACCTGGAGTACGCATTGCCTGCACGCTCGAAGCCCTTGTTGAAGCGCTTGAAGAAGGGTCCGAAGAACTTGTCCATGCCGAGCGTCAGCCAGTCCTTCTTCGCGCCATGTGGTTTCAGGAGAAGGGCCGCCAGAGCCGGCGACAGTGTCAGTGAGTTGAAAGCCGAGATCACCGTCGAGATCGCGATCGTCAGGGCGAACTGGCGATAGAACTCGCCCGTCAGTCCGGGAACGAACGCAACCGGAACGAACACGGCGCACAGGACGAGGGTGATGGCGATGATCGGGCGGCTGACTTCGCCCATTGCTGATTTGGTGGCTTCCAGCGGGGATTGGCCGCTCTCAATGTGACGTTCAACGTTCTCGACAACCACGATCGCGTCGTCGACGACGATACCGATTGCCAGCACGAGACCGAACAGCGAGAGCACGTTGATCGAGAAGCCGAACCCGAGCAGCACTGCCATGGTGCCGATGATCGAGACCGGAACCGCAATCAACGGGATGATCGATGCGCGCCAGGTCTGCAGGAACAGGATTACAACGAGCACGACCAGTGCGACGGCTTCCAGCAGGGTGTGAATGACGGCCTCGATCGACTGCCGAACGAACACCGTGGGGTCGTACACAATCGT